>CAJNIZ010029890.1:0-43333 GCA_905231905.1 Symbiodinium pilosum | reverse complement strand
CCAAAATGGCTACGGATGTAAACTCAAAGACATGAACATCCTCACGCTTTGGGGTTCAGGATTTGGTGCTAACAGATTGTCATTCATGACGCACGCGTAATACACAACAATTTCTACGGGTGACACTTGAGCATGTGCGCAGTTGCACAAGGATCCGTAGGATTTACACAGGCCAAGCCCTAAACCCTGAATGGCATGTCACATGGAAGAGAGTGATGAGAGAGCTCTATCACTTTTGGCGGGATCTTCGAGAATCTTCACGGAATTGTAAGGATTCAATTCGATGTTGAAGGAATTTTGCTTGCACAAGGATAGTATGGGGCGAAATGATTCAAGGTGGCTTCATGAGCAAAAGGCTAGCTTCGTAAGGCCGCAAAATCATTTATGGGTTAAATTACTATCCCGTCCCAAATTTCGGGCCCGAACTCCTCTCTCTCTCTGGTGGCAGAAGTAAGAATACAAAGAGGACAGCAGTCGGAGGAGTTGGAGTAGGAGTACAAGGGTTGAGACTTTTACTTTAGAATTATTTGCTTCTACCCTGAGTACTTCGAAGCTGGTTTTGACTTATCACCCCGTCGTACATGAACCCGTTGTTCCTAGACTAAATGCACACTGAAGCCCAATTCTTCTGACCAGGAGATATTTGGTACACTAGTCTGACCCACGTTATGGCACGGCGCTACATCAGCCCCCCTTACTATGACGCCCTCCCCATAGAATCTGAAACCAGCATGATGGGGTAGCAGGATGCCTTTATTGCACAGGTGCCCAAAGGGGTTTAAGGAGTTGCCCTTTCTGGAACGAATGCTTCACAGAGAACTGCTTCAAAAGGACAAATGACAGGTTGCGCAAATCCGACCACTACATTGACCATGGGAACATAAGGCAGATTCCCAGGGCAGCCACATCTCGACTGACCATCGAGCGAGTTTGCTTCTCCCTCAGGTTATTTCAGCTGTGGGCATTTGACGGTCTGAGACTTTTGGGGGACATTCAACTCCAGCGGTGACAGCAACCTTGCATGATTATCCATTGAAATCACGTCCGAGGGCTGCACAATGCAGCTTGCCTTTCTTCGGCGCCTTGCAACTTCTTCAATTACTTGCAACCTATTTGCATGCGTGGCGTGATTCGCCAGAAACCAAAGCATTTTGCATCACCTTCCACGAGCTGGCTACACGGAAGCATGCTGCTTCAAGAGCTGGGAATTCGCAGATATGCGATTGGTCCGATACCGCTGCCACTGCTACGGATCCTTGTAAGACCATTGAGTTGCTGCCGGAGCCTGAGTGAACTAATTGGCACCAGTTGAGAAGTATGTTTTCCTTGTACACAGAACACATCACCCCGCAAATTTAAACCCTGAACGATATGCCCTAAACGCCATACCCCTAAACCTGAAATGTACAAGCCCCTAAATGCTGAAGCGACAACTTCAAGCCAATTTGCTGGTAGTAAGCGTCATACTTCATTATGAGATACCATAACCATGACTACGTAGTATACTCTGAGGCAGCGGTAGAACTGAAATCTATGGTCTCTCCAAGTGGGGACCCCAAATACAAAGGGAAAATAATTTTGTCGCATCAACATCTTGCTACGTAGCCGAGGACATGAGAGCTCCTGTACATTGGCCAGGGCTGCCGAAGAATAATCACCCTGGAAACAAACCATACTAGTTGAGTTGTTCTTGGATGAAGGACTTGAGGAATTCTTCTGGTGGAGGAGTCTTAGGAGGCAGGACTGCTGACACGTCCACATAGAAGCCTCATGCACCACAACAAGGACCCCTGCAAACCCCTTACAAGGCGCTTCTCCATAAATTGCGACTGGAGGCCGGTGAGCGCGGCTGCCAGCTCTTGCCTTACCTGATGGCAGAGCGGTGTTTGCGATGATCAAAGGAACTTTGGGGGCCGTACACGTATACTAAGGCCAAGGCAAAGAGGGTTTGAAAGGGTTTTGGGCTCCATTTTTTCGGGAGTGTAACGAAGATTAAAACATCTCGGCGCAAGGGATGTTTCGTGACATGTGTGGATGACTCCTCTTTAGCGACAACCATGGGGATTGTAGAAGCTTCACTGTAGATGAACCCAGGGTGTGGACCAGTAACCCGAGGAAGTGTCCAAACCTTGGCTCAAGGTTTAGTAGCATTTGTACTATAATCTTGACCCCTTAAAGGTGGTGAAAACCCCCAAAACCAGCACATCATCGCTGCGCACTAGGGATGAGGGGATCTTAGGGTTCTACGCATACAGGGGTGCCAAGGATGGAGGACCCTCCTGGACTCCTGGGAGGGATAAGGTGTATGGAGCAGGTCCGTGGTTTTGTAGTAGATCTGTGGAGCCCTTGACTTTGGAAACTGCTCGGGCTTCCTTGCAGAACTGCATCACCCCTCCCCAAAAGAAGCAATTTCTGGAGATCGGCCGGTCAATCAGGAAAAAAGCAGCATGACGAGGCTGAGGCAGTGCTTGCAGTCCGAAAGCCCAACTTGTACTTCATGGCAATATGCTGCGGCAAAGAGCTGCCAACTTGATTGCAAAAAAATGCGATCGCAAATCAGCCCCAAGCCCAAACTCGCATACCATGAACCCCGCTGTCACGGCCAATGACCAAGATCTTCAATCCCGAGCTGAGCAATACAGCCAACATACCACACCCCAAGCCCCCAGCTCGAACTACATGCTACTCCTCGAGAAACACTAGAATTCCTAGCCCTACATCCTGAAGCCATTTGCTATGGCTGCGTGGGGGCTCAGATCCTGAATCCTAAGGGCCTGAGGCCTAAGAAGGCTTGAAAAGTCGTAGGCCAAAAGCCGCCTTGAGAGCTTGGGACAAGTCCCCGCGGCTTGTGGCCTTCAAACGAACGAAGATGGAACTGGATGAAGACATCCACTGGAAACTACGGGGGAACTTGGATGGATGAGCCGGGACTGCATTGCCGGTTACCCAGAATCTCGAGACCCGCCACTGCTGCTCCGCCTTCAACCTCACAGGCTTGACCTCAAGCTGACAATCCATCGCATCACAGCAAGGCCTCTCGGGAGTTGCTGGCATCCTGCGCAACGTAGCGAAACATTAGTCTTTCGCGGGCTTGGCTTACTATGCCCAGGAGGTTACCCCGGCCTTGGCTCTCCGCTGCTCATCGATGTCGGCAGCCTCAAAGTCTCATTCAATGCATGCACTTCTTGGCAGCACGATAACGAATTTGTATGCTTCCAGACTTCCCGCAGTACTTCAGCATGTGTACCATGGTGGGCCTAGATTCCGCGAAAATATGCGAAAATGCCCCAACACCTCGTTCTCTAGTCCCTCCCTTTCCAGCGTCTGAAAGTAGTATGTAAGAATTTCACATTCTTTCTTTTCGGCTTCAAAGATGCCGAATGCCGCACGTGATCTGACATCGTACCTTCCGGGCTCAACACCACAGCAGCCTTCTTTTCCGAAAGCTTCTCGATGCTTCGCTGCACAACCTGAGGAGATGCTCCTGAAGCTTGAAACGTTGTTGCGCATCGAGCTTAGAATATCTTACATAGGCTTACAGGCTGAGGTATTGGAATAGCAGAAATCAATGCAGTATGGAAGCTACACCACTGGCATTGCCCTTTGGATGGACTTCAGGCCTCGATCTCCGTCTCGGCGGCATCCCGCCGGCTACGCAGTGGGCTCGAGGCCTCAGCCTGGCAACATGAGAGTTTCTCTGTCAGGGAGGGGTCCTCTAAAAAGTCCTCGCTAAAGATCCTGACTGAAAGTATAGGAGAACATCTTTGACTCTTGAGGAGTTTTGCGTACCTCGGCGACTCGGCGCTTGTTCTCTGCCACCAGCTCCTCACACCTTGCGGGGGGAAGGAGAGCGCCTCGTTTTCATAGCTACCTGATCCTCCTTTCATGCCCCTCTCAAGGGCGCTAGCAAGATTAGGTCCAACACGCTCGTACAGCTCATATGAAGCAGAATCATCTTGTTTGCTGTTCTTGACTTTACTTGCAATTGTGGAAAGTCTGGCTGCTTAGAACTGCATAGAACTATCCATCAACTCACGCAAGTTCAGGCAATCATGGTGCTTTGCCGTCAAACCGTCAAGCACGGCTGGGACCTGGCAGGGTCTCAAAATGGCAGCTTTGGCCAAGCCTCTACTGGATAGAGGTTTCCTTTAACAAAGCTGCGTCGGTGACGCGCTGACCACACGACGCCAGCACCTCTCTGAGGGCCACTGGGCGTGAGAAGCTGCGAACTCACAGCAGACATTAGCCATCGTTAGCTACAGAGTACACGAACACGCCGTTCAGCTTCTTAGAGCGGACCTGAGCCTGCATAACAGAAGACTTCCAACATCACGAACATTGTACACAACACTGCTCCCGCTCTCAAGCTGTGGCATGCCCGGAACCTTGCAACACAAGCGTGCAATGAAACGCACTGCACATTTCTGCAAGGCACTCTCATTAAAATAAACTGAATCTGGCCCCAGCATTGGCCTTGTCAAGCTGGGCCTTGCCAGAAACTGACCATTAGCACATCGATTGAGGATCTCCCCTAAGTTGGTCTTTGAGTGCTATGAGCAGCATGCATGTACGCATATACATACATATGTGCAAGCCTGGCAATTCTAAACAAACAACGGCTACTCCAGAGAGCCGAGAGCAGGCTCTGTCTTCAGCCGCTTCACCCCCATGAATCGCTGTTTCTTGGCTAGCATTGCCTGCAGGGCGGAACAGACTCGGTCACGACACTCTGCTTAGGCAACATGGAGCGAGTCGGCCAAGCAGCTGCATGGGCATGAAACAAACCAAGGCATCAATTCAAAGAAGCATGGCCTCCTGATCCTCCACCAGACCACCCATGTCGAGGAAGTAGCCTACCACACTACTCTCTGCAAGTACAACGTCAACTCCATTTCTCGGGTAACGGCCTTTCATCTTGCTCATCATCATAACATCCGGAGTATAGCTGGAGCAGTCCTGTCACATGTCACGTCGCCAAGATGCAACGGGACCAACCAGCAGCATCACTACTACTTGCTTCAAACGAGGCTACCATGAAAATGGGACGCAAAACGCATGCTGTTCAGCAAGCTGCTTCTGATGTCCATGGTCCTCGATTGGCTGGTAGAACGACCTATCAAGGTGGTCTGATACCCGCTCGTCTAGTATCCCCTAATCAGCCCTACTGCGGTGCAAGGCTGTACCACTAGAAAATGTTGAGGGGTCGGCCGCCACTGCTCATCTCCAGGAATATCTTAGCCGAAGCCAGGCAGCAAGCACAGACACCACACGGAACATGTTGTGAATGGGGGGCTCAGCCCACCTCCAACATCCAGAGTTCGAGAATGGGTAGTGCGAAGAACTCAGGCTAGTCTGCAAGTACAGGGGTTCGAACTTGCGTGGCGAAGGTGGACGCGTGCTTCATTTCTCTTCAAAAACTCGAACATGAAACACCCCTCGTGAGACACAATATTTTGAAAATGTGAGAAGTCAGGGTTTGTCGAGACAGAAGTCCTTCAGAGACTCAATCAAAAGAAGCACGGCTCAGCAAGGCTTTCAGCAGCCTTTCCTCCCCAAGCCCCTGGCGATGCACCACGGCCGTCTTGCCGCTTTGCTGGAGAACCACCAGATGGGCCGCTTCCTTAAGGGCCAAGGTTGACAGTGAAATCACTTCATTGCTCGGGAAATGCCCGGCTTCAGCATGAAAAAGCAGCGATGCCTCGGCACAGACCTCGGCCGAAAGAGATTCGCGAAGACTGTCATCCTGAAGCATAGCCAGCCCAGCTTTCCCACCAGCATATTCCGTGCAGAACTGACGTTACAGAGTTACATAGCAACACGAAATTGTGAACCCATCAGTCCTTGACGAGCTTCAACGTCTCTAGCTTCTCACTAATCACCTGGCATGCAGGAGGCAGTCCTATGGCATGCCACAAAACATTGTGCTGCACTTTCCCGTTCAACCTCCCAGAAGAACGTGCAGTGTGCATCCACCACTGGAAAGAAAGACCCAAACCTCGGCAATACGAGCACCCTCCGTCTCCATGGGCTCTTCAGGCACCTTCACCTGCAGACTTCACGCTGCCCAAGAGCTTGCTGCTGATCCGATACTGAGCGGCCTGTTCCAGCTCTCTGCTGGCATTCACATAGCTCATCGGCCTGGATGCAGCGAAATAACCAGATTGCATGATCCTTGAAGTGTGCGGGCTATACTTGTCAGTCACTCTGAAACTAGGCCAACGGCTCCTCAAGGCTCCCCATCGGCAAGGGCTTTGGTAAGCCCATAACGCGGATGCGCTGACGAACCTGAGGGTACGGGTGAGGCATGTAACAATGTAACAGCTGTTCGACTTTAACTTTTGTTGGGGGTAATACATATTTATATACATATATATTATACTTATTATATTATTATATATATATCATATTATATATGTAATGAGGATTATATGTATATATACATGTATATATGAGGTAATATTGGGACAATGGAAAAGAAAATGGAAACTACTACAGTATAATAGGTGTATAATATAGGGGTTATATATGGAGATTGGCATGCTCAGCTTTGAGACAGAGACAGTAGTCTTGGTATGTCTATGGTCTCTCTAAATGCACCTAAATGGATACCCCATGTATACACTGAACTATATTCCTAAGTAAATACGCTCAGCAAAAAATCATGACAGAAGCCCTACCTGCCAAAGGTACCTCCATATTTACTCTATATTATGACGAGCGTGATCCAAAAACCTATCGTGCATAGTACTCAATTCTGTTCCCTTCATGGGTCCTGCTAGTAATATGATACGGCTGCCAGTGCTTAGGGTAGCCAGAACATGTAACCCCTATATTATACACCTATGATACTGTAGTAGTTTCCATTTTCTTTTCCATTGTCCAATATTACCTCATATACATATATATATACTCATTACATATATAATATGATCTATAATATAAGATAATAACTATTATATATATATATATCACGACTTTGACAACCATCCCGCCTCCTCCCGGAGGTCCACCGCAAAGTCTGTGAAAGGTCCGAAACTTGGCGGGGCAATCCCATTAGCTGACGATTCTGCAGCATTACAGAGGGATCATGGAGCATTCTGGGGTGTAGGGCTATGTAGCCCACATGAGCGATAGTCTAAACTCCTAGTATCCCCCTTAATAACCCCTAGAATACCGCCCTATAATCCCCTACAGTATATGATCCCCCTTAAGGAGTTTCCACTCTAGCTCAAATCAGAATCTCTTCGTCAAATCCTGATAGCATGATATTGTGTGGCGCCTAATTCTGGCACAGCCCCATTTGCATAGTTGCATGTCCAGCCGCTGGGGCGGTTTAGAAACATAACTTTCGGAAAAGCGATCCGATCTCCTCAGCTCACTGGGGCATCAAAACTCCCTGGTCAGGAGTGCACTGTACTATCTTCAAGCGCAAACTGGTTGATCGCAATTCAATCCTACCAGCTGGAAAGAAGCTCTTCAACGGAAGGTCTTTGGACTGAAATCCAACTCACAAGCTCGAACAAAAGAGGCTTAAGCCTGACTTAAGCCTCCCAAAAATCCACGAGCCCCCAGCCAGTCTTTCCTGCCAACCTGCTAACCTCGCACAAAGAAACCCCAAAGCGCTAAAGCGATGGAGTCGTTACAGCGTTACAGTGATCGAACCACGATAGCTTCGGTTGGTGGGAGTATGATGCTGGAAACCGTGGAAACCATGAGAACCATCGTGGCCGTTGCTGTGCCAAGCCCGTGAACCTTAAACCCAAAAATCGCATAATTCCTGATCCCAAAATGGGCGCCCGGACTGCGCCCTGGCCTCCAACTGAGCCCGCGCCTCGCGGCCCTCAAACCTGACACGGGAATCACGGAAGAGGCTTCGGGACTACGATTGATCAGTTGAAAGCCAAAAGGTCCATGTTGAGCTTGATGGCTTGGGATTGCTGAAAGCATTTGGACAGGGTCGAGGGTCCGAAATAAAATGCTGAGCTTAAAGGGCCTAGGGGTCTTTGCGCCGTTAATTGATGGTCCGGGTAACCAGTGTTGGGACTGACCCTGTAAAGCAGACCGAACTGCAGTAAACATCACCTGCGCAGACATGTACCCTGGCGGTTTTTTTTCCACAATCAAATCAGCTGGGATGACGAGACATCTGCTGGAACACCATCCGCAGCCGCTGCAGAACCCACCATGGCTGCTAGCCTTGGCAAAAGAGTTGCCAGAAACTTGCGCTAGTATATTGGGGATATATAGGGACTATGATGGGGTTATATAGGGACTGTAATAGGGTTATATATGGATTAGAATGGGGTTGTATAGAGATTGTACTGGGGTTATATAGGGTATAGGACCTAGGGTTATCCTCCCAGTAGCTCGCGACAGCCTCCCTTAGATTCCAGCTCTGGAATCGAAATGCCACCAACAGGCCTGAAGTGCAGACGCTGAGTGGGCACCAAACAACGATAGAAAGTGAAGGAGCTAGAGAAGGGAAGGAATCTTGCTCCATCCCCGAGTTTTTTGTTGGACCACGGGTGCAGAGCCTGTGCTTCCATGCATTTTGGGCGGGTCTGAGCCTCCAGCGCGTGCCTCTGCAAACCCTGGTTGCTAGTGTCTTCGAAGAGGTCGAGCAGGTTAGAAGCCCTGACCTTGCATGAACCCTTTTGAAAGATCGCTGAAAGCCCATCACTGCCAACATCGAGCTTGCACCAGCCTCCACTCCGGCAAGTTCAGCGAAGACGTCAGTCAGCACCTGGTGCAATTTCCAGGCCGCTCTTGTGTAGGAGCCACACGCTTAAGTACGGAAACGGGTCAAGACCTAGTAAAAACCGGGTCAAGGCCTAGGGCGTAGTAAGAACTGCTAGAACAATGGCTTCTCCCGAATCCAACCCACAGCTTCGCCTGCGCCAAACGAGCCTCACCCAGGCGGACGCTGTGCTCAGGTGCTTCGGCCAAGGGCCGCGACGCAGCACCTCACAGATGTTCTGCAACATGGAGCCCGTGTACGGCTTCGAGCTTGCGGGTTGAAATCCTTTGGAGCTTTGGAAGATCTAGCCTATCTGTGTTGCGTGGTTCCTTGGTTCGAGCATCGGGGCCCTAGTTCTGAATGGCTCATATAAGACAAGGTGGCTGCCGATTGGGACACTGCGTGAAGAGTTACCCAAACTGGCTGCAAGTCACTCCACACACCGCGCCTTGGATCACACATGACATGTGTCTTGAGGACTGAACGGCCCCACACGTTTTGAACAGGATGCAGCTGCCTAGGGAAAAAGCTTTTTTGCGGAACATCCGTTCATTCTGACTACATCTTCACGCCTGAGACGCGAAGCTTCAAAGATCTGAAAATTGCAGGCACCAGCCTCCGAGCCCCGTTGCAATGGCCGCCAAGGGCGCCTTGGGTTTGCTGAGGCATGCTGGAGGGCTCAAGAACGATTCTGAAAAGCAGCGAGACAGGCAAAGGTATCAGCATGTAGCAGCCTGCTGAGCTTTGTGCGTCTGGAACCCATTCCACTAACAGCCGCCTATCACCGAAATCTGTTGGTCTGGTGCGTCTGCGTTTTTTGGCTTGTTCTGGAAAGCCTTCTCTGCAGTGGGGATTAGGCAGTCCAATCTTGAAAACCAGTCTGGAGGAGATTTGAGCCACCGCATGCGTCTTCTTCCACTTTTCACCATACAGCTCGATTACTCAAATGCGCGCTGAGATCAGCTCTCGTAACTGCACTCTACTTAGGCACCGGCAAGCATGGCAGCCTGGCAGGCTCTGCAGCTTTGGGATTCACACCAAGTACTGAAAACCTTACTGGTGCTTAAGGGAGAGCAGGGTAGGGAATATGGGTTCTGACAAACTTCAAGGGGATCTTAAAGGGAGTATGACACGGATCCACTCCCCTGCTCGGAGCTGGGGGGGGAGTTTGGAGTTTTGAATTTTAGAAGTTCCCCTCTACCCAAGCAGCTTGGATGTCTGGATGCTACTGAGTTGCTGCGCGGAGGTTTTCCAATCCTCACTGACATTGGTTTTTTCTTGCTCTGCCTCAAATGTACTCAAAGCCTAGCATCATCCAGTGGAAGGCTGTATGATTCAGCATTGTACAGCAGAGTAGAGTATACAGCGACCTAGTATGGTGTGCCTGGGCAGAGTACAATACAAACAGACCGCAGGGGACATAACACAAAAAAAAACTCAACCCACATACACCGTATCATGCCGAAGGCCTAGACTCAGACACCAACCCGAACACTAAACCTTAGATCTTGACCCCACGGCCTCTTTCCTGGCGCAGGCCGCCCGCGCCGCTGCTCCCGGCCTCAGAAGGATATCTCCCGTGTGATTTGGGATGAATGCCTGGATGAAGGGTTTAGAAGGGGCTGAATGCCAGAGCTTTGAAAGTGAACTCGCTTTGCTGCGTTGAGGGTCTATTGATTTGGGGTTGAGGTTCCAGAGTTGCAGTTCAGGGCCCAGGTTGAAGAAGCTTGTGTTGACTAGAAACGTGTATGGCCTCAAAAGGGTACCCCACTTTGGACAATTACCCGAGTAATCCCTGATGTCCATCATAAGCATGAGGGGACCATTTTGGGGAGTTCAGGCTCCCGGCAAAGCAATATCACGTTGGCATCAACCATGTGCCACAGCCTGCTAAGCCCCACTGAAAACGTAAGCGAGCCTTCAACACGAAGACCCCATGGCTTGAGCCCTTCATGGTTGAAGCTAAACGAAACGAGGGAAGTTGATTGCAACTGGGGAACACTGTTGTCTAAGACTGCAAACCAAAGTGAGGCTTGCTTCAAATATGTCAAACTGCCTGACGTTAGAATCTTATCCCCACACTTAACTATGCTCAGCCATTGCAATGACCCTGAATCTGAGGGTGGTGGCACCAACTGAGCAATGAAGGCAGAATTGGAGCTGCCATCCGCCAACTCGGACCTAGATTCAGCTTAAGTTCATTCGTGAGGTCAATCTGCTTGTCCAGGTCGCGCACCAGGCTTGCAGTTCCGGTGTGAGGGTTCGGGTCAAGCCCAAGTGCCTCCACAAACGACGGTACGTGGCAGTTCACTCAACCAGCCTTTGCAAGTTTTGCCTTGCTTGCCAGGCTGGCAGCTTCTGGGCCTGCGGCACATGCGGCGGCACAGCACCCAGAATGGCAGAACGATTTCATCCTTCATTCCTCATGACAGTACTATAGTGCACCTCTCGCACATTCTTCAGCGCCGTGGCAGTAATGTTGTTGCTCAGGAAGCTTAAGTCTTCCAGGACCTTGGGGCATGAGCCACCACACGGGTTAGCGGACCCATAGAACCTCACACCTTGCTCATCCTTGCTCATCAACAGCAACTACGGAGCAGGCCACGGAAGGTGCGAAGTTCTTCATGAGATGCCAAATGCTTGGGTCTGGTTTTCCAGAACCCCGTAGATCCTGGCACAACAGGGAGAGGCTACTTAGAGGCCCATGAAAAGCCAAACTGCTAAGATTCTACCAAAAGAGCGAGGAGCACCACAAGGCTGAAGAGAAGCGCAGTGTCCTGCAGCAGGCAACGTCTTCGTTTGCTTTCAAAGGCCGAGCAGCTGATGGAGAAAACCGTAAACCCATATACTAGTAACAATACTCATTGTAAGAATAGCCAAAAGCGGAGAACATCTGAAAACAATTTGCTTCTTTTCTGTGAGTGGCATTCCAGGTGCCTTGCTTCTGGCAAACGCCGTGCCCTGCCACCGAACACCTGACACCTGGATTTCCTGGATTTGATTATTACTACCCCTCAGCCTGCTTGACAAAATACATCCCTTCTAAGTGACAGTCGAAACTACGACATGAGATGGTAGCTTCCATTTCCATTTCCGTTATTGAAGGATGCTACATGATGTTTTACCGTACATCTGATTCTCCATGTGTTTTTGATTTGTCTTTCCCTGCAACTATTTAGGGATTATGTAACAATGTTGTCCTACACTGCATAGCGCCTCGCAGGTTGTTTTCAGCCTTTCAAATCCAAAGTTCTCATCTTTTTTTTAACCCCTGTACCATTTTTTTCAATCGCATACATCCCTACATCCCTCACATGGAGTAGGATGTTTTCAATGGTCAGCGCTAGCACCGAAATGATGCATGCTATTGCAAGGCAAGTGCTGAGACGTGCAGCTGAAGTGTGCCAAGAATGGCTTGAAGCGTATGTGCCAGGTGCCGCTTGGGAATATTTCTGCCGCCACTCATCTGGGCTGATAAGAGAACACGGAAAAGCAAAGCAGGACATGAGTTTCATATGCTTTGAGGTTGCCCCAAATTGACACCTCATCTCCCCAGTATTACCCAAAGTTCCTAAAGATTCCTGGACACGCACACCAATCCCTATAACAACCATAACAACATCCTACCTCATATCATCCTTCACACCCCTTGTCTGGGAGCTTTCCGAGATGAACACTACATCCCTGTAGAATCCTCGTTCGTAAGCTGTAGACTTTTTTGTGACTCCCATAACTTCCGGGCCCTGAGAAATCTCCCCACAACGGAAACCTCCCAAGCAACTGAGATCTGCCTTCTCAGTGAGTTGAAAGACATCGTAGGTCCTGGAGACATAGGGGGGGAAATTCTACAAAAATTAGAGATCCCCCTTCGGGATCCTCATGACACGGATGATACTAGTTTTTGGGGTTCTATGAAGAAGGTGCCCTTCATCTTGGAATCCGTGACCCAAATCGTATGAGGGCACTGATAGGGCAGAGAGATCTTCTGCATCCTCTGAAAGTCATCCGGCACTGCTTTTCTCGAAATCTTTGGATCTTGCTTGTACCTGGAGATTGCGAAACATGAGCTTTGGCAGGGCAAATGTCCCGATGACATGAAAAGTCTGGTCGCGTGGCTCGGGCCGGCACCGGGCTGTGCAGTATCACACAGAGGCATGAACCAGATAACGCTTGGGGTAAGTCGAACCACACATGGAAGAAGGCTGGCTCCGATTGCGGAGGCAGCGCATTTGCGGGGGCTTCACACAAATGAGCTTACATGATTCGGATAGCGCAACCAAGGTGCACCCAAGAACATCATTATCACTCACTTTATCACCATCATCACCATCACCATGATCAGTACCAATAGTCGAGATGCACTTGCAAGAGAACCACATCGCCTGAGACCCCAGTTCTGCGTCTATCACTGGCCACCCAGGATTTTTGGGTTGCGTTTTCAGCCCTACAGTTTGTGGTTTTGATGGTTGCGGTTTAGGCTTTGGAATGCTTTGGAGTTTGAAGCGTTGATAGTCAAGGCTTAGGTGCTTCTAGTGTTAGGGTCCACGGCTCTTACAAATCGGCTAGAGTCAGGGGTTGCAAGGTCAGGAAGTTTCAGGGTTTGGTGTTGAGGGAAAGGATTTTTTGGCTTCAGGTTCAGAGCTTTCAGAATTGTTTCAAGGTTTCGGTGCAGGGCGTAACGTGCTTTTTGGTGCAAGGGCTTAAGCGCTTTCGCATCGGGGCTTTGGGTTGTTCAGCTTGGGGCAAGACTTAGGGTTTAGGAATAGGTAGGCGCCCTGCAGATTTGGGACTTCTTGTACAGCTGTAGCTCAAGCAAGATGTGCAGAAAGCCAGCTGATCAGCTCAGAGCTGGTTCAGGGTTTGGGTCTTTCGAATTGAGATTTAGGCTTTCTGGCTTAGGGTCAGGGTTCATTGAGCTTTACGGTTTCTGGTCAAGGTTCGCTGGCGGCCTGCTCAGGCGGTCAGAAATTGCAGTCGTTCCCAGCGCCAGGACTTTCTCTATTGCGCCAGTCCGCTGAAAAAAAAACTGAACCAAAGCAACAGAGCCAAGGCCCGGAGAATATCTGGTTGCTCTGATGGCCCCACAGAGCACTTACCCCTTTTATTTCTTCCTCATCCTCATCAGACATCTCCTCAGGTTCCTGAAGCACAACCCACCTGAGGGAAACATCAACGCAACAGCAGCGCATCCAAATACTGTCAGATCTGTTCAACGCAAAGGCGAGAGTTCAGACGGAGACCCGCAAGCCGCACGATGCAGAAAGTAGCAACAAAACGAAAAACGGAAAACCCGTCCGTTGGCATCACCTCTCAGCATGAATCTTATGCATCTGCAATGGCCGGCTCTACCTCCACCCTTCCCACAGCCAACAACTCTTGGGCTCTACGCACGGGCACTGCAGGAAGTTGCTGACCAGCGTCATGGCCAATGCTTCCAAGTTTGCCTGCACATGGCTACAGTCACGTTTTTGTAAAGCTAGGCATGACAGGCACACGAGCTGAGCAGCTCAGAGCTTATATTGGAGCCTTTTTGTTCACTGATCTGACTTTGCGGAGCACGCCCATGTAGAAGAGCCTGAGCTTTCTCCTGCTGGCCGGATGATAACTCAGCAAGCCACACCTTGAAAGACTCCCAATTACTTTAAAAACTTCCGTATTTTTCACAATAGTGGCGCACAAGTCACCACCACATTGCACGGACAACTGGAAAATGCAGGTTGTGCTCATACAAAAACTTCTCTTGGAAACAAAGCCTCTTGCTGCTGTATCATGCTGCTACTGATCATATTATGTTTGCACTATAGCAGTCACACTGACAGGAAAGAAGCTGCACAGTCCTCAAATGCTCCAGCCTCAGCGTAGGCTTGACAAGGTTGAGGACAGCCTGAAACTTTGTCCTCGCTCAGCTTCAAGATGCTCTGCAACACAAGCATCAGTACGTGTCAAAGACAAGGTCTCCTCAACTGTTACTGTACGGGGACCCAACACACGGAGTGCCCGCATTAACAGTTATTTGAACAGTTCATCAAATCCCACCCCTGAGCACATGTCATCGACGGCCTTGTTAGATTCCCTTTCAAATCGTAATCGCACAGCCGGAAGAACCTCGCCAAAGCAGAGTTGTGATTGTCAGGCTATACTCGAACTGCAGAGCATTTCCACAACTTCAGCCAAACCTTGCATGGGATGTTTATCAGGGCTTGCCCCTTCTCTCAGTATTACTGGCAGGACGTTTGAAGGAGAAATGAAAAAAACATGTGCAGCACTGTACAAAGCTACTAGGCGGCCTCTTCGCTTCAAGCACGGACATGTTCCAATGCTCTCCGGCCTGCCAGGCAGCGAGGCACCAACGGCTCGCACCGGAAAATTGCTATGCTCACATCTGCGATTCAGAAAGCCTTTAAAATTGGCCACTATGCAAATCAGTCAACATGCATCAGTCGGCTGCCCGATCCTGAACGACGAACTTGCTGAGGTCAAGAGGTGCCTGCACAGGTGGTTAAAGTATCTTCAAAGCAGCGTATGTTGGATGTTCTGCACCCTCATAAGAGAGCACTGAAGCTGAAAGAAACCAACCGAAAGCCGAGACAGTGCTGGGCCATGCTGCCAGCAGAGCCCTGGAGCTCCCCGTGTCTCTCCCTCCAAACTAACAAACATTCCATGATAGATCACCCCACCAAATGCTTGATGACCAAGCCTGGGTGTTGATGTCTTCCAGGGGATCATAAGCCTTCTCCACGTCAACATACATCCTTGGCGGCAGGCCAATCTCAGCCAAGCTGGCCAAGAACATCCTCTGTCAGCTGGGAGGTGACTTCAGACGATTATATAATAGTAGTAATGATAATTGTAATACTAATACTAGTAACTAGTAATACTAATAGTAGTACGTAACAATAATAATAGTAGTAATATACAAAGTACCTGCAGGAAGGCCCCCTGCGCTTCCAGCCGCTGCCGCCACTCTTCAAGCAGTAGAACTGGGGAGACCTGGGCTTTCATTTCAAAAAACTGTACTCTTTTCAGCATGGGGAACTGCCTCAAAGAACACATTCAGAAGCTGCTACTGCTCCCCAGTGCAACTGAAACATTGCCGAACAACACTGCTGTTCCTTCAAAAAGTATTGCCCTTCTGAAACACTTGTAACAATCGAAGCAGAACCTCTTAAACATGATCCCTTTCCAGACTCCCTTTCCGGGAATGAAGATGATGATTGTTACAACTGTTGTTCTCTTGCTACTATGAACACGACGACGACTGCCAGCACTACTAACCAATACTACTCATATATTGATAATTGTTATCCAAAACTGTCTCATTCCTGTCACCATCAGCTTCAGAGCTTGCTGCTGAAGCGAGAGCTGCGTACAGCTCGGCAAGGGAGACCTCGGTAGAGCCAAGGCAAGCCCAAGTCGCGTTGATGCTCGGATGCGTTCATTTGGACAGCCGAGGAAATCATGACAATCGTAATGCCATGGCAAGGCAAAGACAAGAAGGCACTGCCTGAGTTTGTGGCTGTGCTCGCCATGCTAGGGGCTGCTACGGCCTGGCAGACGCGACGCTTAGGTAAGGAGATTTAAGGGTAGAAGCCTCCAGCTACTGCAAAGCTTGGGGTCACACTGAGAAGACGTAAAGATGCTCCTCCCACTCCAACACTCCAACTTTGCTCCTCGGGTGAAGCACAACCGTGAGCATCTGAAAACTGCAAACTCCTGAAAAGTTGAAAAGCGAAACCGACACTGAGTACAGAGCAGGAGATAGCCGAACTGCTGACTGTTGTAGCGTCGCACAGTCCAAGTGTTGCGTGCGGCCTGAGGCGAAGCTAAGATGTTGACAGCTCCTTGCTCAGACATGCTCCAACGCTATTTCGATAAAGCATGAAAAATCAAACACCATTCATACAACTCCTTCCGAAAGCAGGTGAAAGGCATTGCTCAAAAAAAAGTGCCCGAGCTACGAGACACTCCCTCCATCTTGCCCGTGCTATCCCGAAACGATACCCCCAAAGGCTGAACCCTGCCAGCAAAACCACCTGAACCCCACAACACCCTTCAAAATCTTGAAGTCCCCTTAATTCCCCTTAGCCCTTTTCACAGATTTACAAAACAGCCTATCCAGGCCGCTTGCCATAAGTTCCATGGCCCGGCATGCAGACCCGTAGCCCAGCGCAATCCACCTTCAAAGTGACGTGGGGCTAAGAAGCTCAATGAAGTTGGACGGAATTCCCACTACCGTGTCTAGAGCGCAGGGGTTCGGGGTCAGGATTCGGTGGTTGCTGAACAGTCGTGATCCCACTTTGGGGTAAAGCAAGGGATCCTGGCAAAGCAAAGGTCATGCAGTGTTGGGATTCTAGCTACAGGTTTGGAATGGCTTGTGATTCCGAACCCCGTTCTGACTTGAAAACGTGCTGGCAGCGATTTCAAAGTGCGGTGTGTGTGTGTGTGTGTAGATGTTAGGGTGATGTTCAATGGACAAAACATGGCGGGCCTTGGTATTGGAGGCTGTGCTAGGGGTTATCCCCATACCGCTTTGGATTTTGTGTCTAGGCTTTTGGGGGATCAAGATGCAGAGTCATGACATGACTTACACGGACTCGTGTGGAGGTTGCGAGGGTTGTTTCATGAGTTATAGTTACCACACAGCTGCGGGAACATCGGGAACAGAGTACAAAGGCTTGTAATTATCATGGCTATGGGCTGGGGTCTTGACCAACGCGATACTGCTCGGGGAGTGGATGAGGGACCATACCTGTGACAAAACATCGCAACGTAATTCTTTAGGCGAATGGCGATGCGAAATAGAGATTTTACGAGCATCTTTTGCGGATGCTGTAATTGGTAAAGGTCTTGCGGCGGCTCACTCAATGGTTGAAGAAATCTTCTTCCTGACCCGAAATGGGCTTCTCGATTGTTTTTCTTTTCTGGAGCTTTGCTTGGAGCTTGCTGGGATGTGAAGGACAGGACGTCGGCCCAAGACCTAATAGGTGCGAAGTTTGGAGGTGAATATTCCTATACAAACAATGAGCTTGATTTGCGCGTGCAAGTGCTGTAGTGGCGCTAAGGCTCAAGCAGGGAGCAAGATGCCTTCCTAGTAACAAATACCGAGAACCTCAGGAAAGATTCAAATAACTCCAGGTTGACTGTGTCTATGGGGGGTAACCGTGGAATACCCAGCTTGCAGAAAGACAGCCGCCAGTATGCCGCCCCCTCGCCTGCATCGGAGGTCGGCTAAACACCGCACCGGAGACATTGCCTGCGGTGCCATAACGCAAAGTGTGGAAGATTGAACGATTTTTGACATCATGTCCGCGTTGCCTCTGTACAATAGTGTAACGGTATATCGCCAGCCAACATATCGTCCCCTGAATCCAAGAAGATCCCCAGCAGCGCCTCGACGACTGCATAGAACTCACCCAAGGAAATCTCGCCGCTCCTGGATGCAGGTCTGATGACGCCGGGGACTGGGAAAATACTCTGAGACAGCTGCGTGGGCAAAGCTGAGCAACCTGCCCATCTGTGTCGAAAAACCTGAAGATGTTGTTGTGATCCTTCCGGGAGCTTGCGCAGTCTGAAGAACCTTCTGACCAGTAGAATGTACAAAGGTCAGAAAATGCTTTTTGCGGCAGACTTCCATACAAACTTAGCCCATGAACTACCTATCCATGAAGGTTGGAAGTGTGGGCCTGAATGCAAGGCAAGCGCAAAGTTGAGGTCACAAGACGTATATCCACGGCAAGAGGTATCCATGCCATATGCCTCACCCCAAGCTTCTCAAAAGCCTATTCTCAAGGCCACTGGCTTCGACAAGCTCAACAGTAAACACAGGCTCCGCCTCCTTCGGGATGTTCTTGAAATGCTTCGTCAGAAATGCACAGAACCTCGCACATCATCCCAACTTTGCAGTGTAAGGGCATAATCCAAGCTCTGTAAAGAGGCTCAGTAGTGCTTTAGATGGAGCATTCGTATGAAGCATTCTCCTGAGTCACTTCATGTGCTCATCACTGTTTATGTTTTTGCCCAGCCATGTGTACATGTTGGTGTCGTTCATGGTTGCAGCTTTTTGCAAGCACGCATCACCCATGTCTCCATTATCGACTCCTTGTACTCCCCATTCTCTGGTGCCCACTACCCCGAGGAATAAATATGCCCTACAATCTTTTGGGCTGCTGAGGGAGTCTTTGACATTATGGGGTGGCGGCCGGGTGTTTCCTATATGAGGGAGAATGCATGCTCAATGCAATCACAATTGATGCTGTTGTCTCATATCTGGGCCACCGTACTGTTCCTGCGGCAGATCCACGTCCAACATGTCACCAGTCCCTCGCACCCCATCAGAAGTACATGAAAGACAAAGTGCCCGGTTGCCACGTATTAATATGAAGCAAACACAAGCCTACTGCAAGTGTCACAACTGTGGCCCAGTCAATATCGGAGTCGCTTGAGCTCACGAATGGTCCCGAGGAAAGCCTAAGATGACGGCATGTCCCCATGAGCCCAAAGGTCAGCCGGTCCCAAGGACCAGACATCAAAGGCACGCTTCGTCGTGCAGAACCTGTGCAATCTGATGCTGCTTCAGTTAACTCCACAATTTGACTTTGTCACGTCGTTGCGTATTGGACATGTCTGGATCCCCACAAGAAAACTGCCTGAACCTCGCTCGATCTGAGACGTTCAGCATATAGCACAATTAAACGATCAAGGACAAAGCCTCTCCAGCAGCTTTTGCCGAGCACCTGCAGCAGGATGGACGCCAGTTTGGACTGCTTCCTGTAATCTCCATGAATGCGGTTACCCTACGCGAGTCCCCTCGCCAAACAGGATCCACGGAAATTACGGGGGCTCTTTTGGGGGGGCCCTTGTCAAACCTTTGATCTACGACTACGATTGATGGGCGGACCTTGGCCCATGTGTTTTCGGATTTTTTGTGTACGATAGTGGACTCACATCTTATGAGCCAAGCCAGCGCAATATCGTTCATGCAAGTTTGAATGAAATTGAGGGGAAGGTTGCGGAAAACGAAAAGTTTGAACATTTTTTGTAAGTTACATGCGAAAAACACAAGACAAGCTCGCACAAAAACCGCCCACAAAATGGTCCCAGGGATATGATGGCAATCATCATAAGATCTGGGGGAGGTTGTTCCAAGTTTTTGCGGAAAACCCTAAACCCTGAACCGTTTGTTAGGTTTGACTGGGAAGATCACTGCCAGGACTGGCCTTATTTTCTGTTGTGGGGAGATGAAGATGGTGATTCCGGCACGCAAGCTTTTTTGAAGGCTTCAAGATTTGCTTGGACAATTGCGTGGAAGCACTTACCTTATGCACATCTGACGAGATGAGGCTGTGGACGACTATGTCCGAAGGCAGGGTTTGGAAGTCACTTTTTGGACACGCGGTGCAAACTGATGTTTCTGTCTCCAAGGTAAAACTCGCACGTGTTGTCATAACGTTAATGCCATCCTTGACAAACAATGATGGATTCACCTGAAGCCATGCTACTCCGCGTGCAAGGGCCTAAAGTTTTCTTGGAATGCATAGTTCTTTTTGCATGGAGTGAGGCGTGGACAAGGCAGCATCTCGCAATCCCTCGTGGACGTCACGTTCCCAAACACGTCTATAATTGTTTACGCGAGCGCACTATCGCAGCAGCTCAACATATGTTTGTTCCGCACATCCGCTATTCAGATGAAGCCACTAATTCTAGTAGCCACACGTCTTTACAAGGGGTATTTGAACCAGCGGTGACGCAAGTACCGGCCACTCAGGAAAAAGTTGGCGAAGGCATCGCTGATGCTTCAGCCAAAGGTAGCTGATGTCGATAGTGATGCCTAGCAAAGGCTGCTCACCTGCAAGGGCTCCAGATTTTCGGACTGATGAACGGGTGGTTGATTGCCTCGGCGGCATTGAGGCGGCTCTCCTCCATCTTGTCAAGCATCCTGCGGATGAGGTCCGCGCAGTCAGCAGTGATGGTTCTCGGCAAGGAAATCTTCATTTTCCTAGTCTTCGACTCGCTGCTGGAGTGGATAGCTGCGGGCCAGTAGAATTTGTTCCCAACTTGCGCAGTCAGTCGGTCAGCGGCGCTGGCAGCGCATGCTGTGCCGAGGTCAATCAACACAATCTCGCAGTGCTTGTCAGAGAGAGTCTGCCGATCCAGGAGATAGCTGGCATCGCGGTGGATGCGACTCCTTAAGCGAAGGTAGTGGATGGGGGGCATCTACCTGGTACGCGACGTGGGCCACGTCTGCGAGGCCGGCCTGCCATGCAGTTCTTCGAGTCGGCTCACGGCCTGGTCCAGGTCCCGCCCTGCATGCGGTCCATCACGATGATAGGGACCTGTTATCGTAGCGTTTCACGTTTCTCAGCCTGGCGGCGATTTTCATTGCCATTTCTTCCCTGCCGTAGGTGTGATGCAGGCTTTTACCGTCCCGAAGCTGCCGGAGCCCAGGCTATGACCCACTTGGTAGGTCACCTCCTGTGCCAACGGACGCACCACTGATGCCTCCGCCTCGCAGATCTTCTGGAGAACACGGCGCATAAAGCATCTGACGACAACCTGCTTCACGAGGAGGCGTCGGGCAGCTGCGCCAGTCGCATCGGCACAGTTGAGCTGCATCTGACTCAACGAGTGCCGCGTACGATTTGACCTGAGAAATTGGGCATAAAAACTCGTAAAGCGAAGATGCGGTGCTGTTCACGGCCCAAGGTCTCCAACACCACCACACCGACAAAAAAACCAACCGCCCCGTGGCGACCCCGTGTTAACCACTGCCGCAGCAGATGAGGTTGTAACACTACCTGCCGAGCTGGCAGCGCCGATGCCCAAACCAAACTGCATGGCAACCATAAATTCAAAAAGCACGTACCAAGCGATGAAAACTCATAGATGCAAGTTCTGATCCCAGGATCCTGAATGGTTCTCGGGGTCCCTATAGTAGAAGCCTTCTAGTACTTGGGAGGTTCATTGGGATCCCCCCTCTCTATTGAAACTACTGTATGCTTTGGTTGAAGGGCGGTGCTACTTGAAACCATTCCATGGAGCGGTCTTCGCAGCCGCAGCAGTGGTTTGGGGAAGTGTGGGGACTCACCGCACTCTCACCACAGCTACCTTCAACGGGAAATGAAGAACAGCAGACAGCCGACATGTAAAGTCACTTAGGACTTAGGATCGTATGAGGGTGTGTATGGTTTTGCTGTCAGAAGCATGTCCTGCAATGGCCATTTTGGGTACAAGTACTACTGTCTCCATGCACTAAAGCTAATCACAAAACCGAATTGTCACATGATGCAGAAAGTACTTCAAATCCATGGCTGGAAGTCGCAAGTGCATCAGCCTCAACCACTCCTGTGTCTAAAGCGCCTCCAAAGTCCTAATAAGATGTCAGGCCAGATTTGGTTGCAGTTTATCATATGTATGGTTGATTATGGCTGTCCAGTTAGCACACAAAATGCTGAAGCAAGAGTTGCATCTCCCAGAAAGCCTTTGAGCTGAAGCTTCCATGTCGAGGAGCCTGAAGCGGGGCTACCAAATGGCTGTCAAACTGAGGCTAACAGACGCGCATGTGCCGCGGTTTAAGACCTGTCGCCCAGCATTTCGTGTCAACATGCTAAGAGTGAGAGAGCTCTACCCATTTGCACACATGATCCTTGAATAGGCAGAGACACATGTCTCCTTGTCATCATCTCAGGGATCGTTGTTCAGCATCTGGTCTGTTCACAGCTGAAGCCTCTAAATGACCTTTTGCAGTACTAATGTGATGATCGGGTACTTCACTCCTTCTTTGTTGTTTAGCACGGCACTGTCGCTCCATTCGGCCAGTCTAGGGGGAAGTGACCCGTCTACACAGATGAAAAAAACTCTGTAACATTCAAAAACTGGAAAGCCGCCCGAAACGGCCTTGGCTGGAAATCGACACGAGGCTGCTTCGGCTTCGAGCAGAACCTGTCTCGTCGGCTGGCGCATGAATGACAACGTTCCGTACCTACGAGTATGTGCCTGCACGCATTCCAGGCGTGGCCGCTGTGGGTGAGGAAACCCGAGAAGCTGCCTGCACAGAATTTGTTGCAGCGTCATTGAGCTTCAGTTTAACCACAAGGTGCACAAGATTGGAGCGTCGTTTGCCTCTCCTTGTTAAGTCTGCCAAAATGCAAACGGAATCGGTGTGAGAAAAGATGACACATGTGGTCTGAACATCTTGAACACTCAGAAACTGTAAGAAACTTGGCACAACTTTCACCACATTCTTCTGCCGCCTCGACTGGGAGCAATTTTGATGTAACTGCCGAATGAGGGCCTCATCGCAACATTGACATTGGCACAAAACCCAGATTGTGCTAAAGAGCGGGAACCAGGTCGCGGACTCGCGCTGTAGCTGGAAGGATAGATCTTCTCCTAGCGTCAGCTGATAGAGTGCGGAAGACTCTGGCGTTGTTGATGTTACTTGATGGTTATTCCCAGCAGCCCTTCGCTCCAGGTAGCTGTCCACGAAGGGCTCTGCCGGAAACTGCAAAGGTTTGGTGACCTGCCGTGCACATTGACCCCACACATGTTAACAGCTTGCGAAGCGTCTCCTTGTCTCCCCCTGGAAGGACTGGAGGCCGGGCTGGCTCCTCTCGAGAGACGCCACTTCGCTTGGGGCTCCCTAGGAGCTACAGATACAAGGCCCATGCCAAGCTGTATGAACTTGAATAAGCGGTAGTGCTGAGAGGGCTATTCTCTCTGACCGAAAAAAGCCGCTCCCGGTTAGTTACGGTTAGTTTGCAATCCGCGCTTTGGCTATGGCTACGCTCTGTCTATCAACTTGTGATCCAGCTTAAGCATGCTTAAGCACACCTCAAACAGGCCTTTCCCCACGACGGCCCGACATGACACAGCTACCACCGACATTTTCTTGCCGCCCCTTGCACCCAAAAACTCTGATGCCTCAACTTCTGTGATGCTCAGCGTGCAACCCGCCAAGGAACAAGGGAACATAGCATGTCTCTCTGCCCTGCTCGCAGTGGCCTCTGAGACGGTGGGCTCAAGCACTGAGCCTGATCAATGAAGTCAAAGCTCTAAGCTCTACTTATGTTCCTGCTACCACTTGTTCAGCGACGCCATAATTCATGGCAGGTCTGCCCTTTGTGGCTTCAGTGGGGCGATGAAGGCCGCAGTCCTTGCCAGCAGGCTACCGTAAATTGAACTTTGCCGGCACCTTCTTAGCCACGCTGGATGCTTGTCAAAACAATATGCTGAAGTCTTGAAGGCAGCTGTGTAGAGTGCAATTCCTGACTGTCTTTCCGAAACAGGCACTTTCACGGAAACACGCCTGCAGCAGCTCATGAGGGCATTGCCTGTCTTGGGTGCAGAATACTCTGACAAATGCTCGTGAACAGAAGCAGGCCCGGAAACTGCAAAGGTCAAGTCACGATGAGTGTGCAGGCTACGAAGCATGTACAGACATGGAACATGTCTAAAGCTACCCTGAGCTCCTACAGAGAGGATTCTGCACGCAATTGCCAGTCCGAGAACTTTTTAAGGATCAGACGAGGTTGAATGAGACGGCAAATGGAACAACTGCTCTTGGACCTAAGTGCCAAAATCCTCTGGCACAGGCTCTGCGGCTGGCATGGCTGCCATCGTCTGCTCTCCGAGCATTGGCTGCGACATGCCGCAACCATCGCAAGCTCCTAAACCTGCACATGCTCCTTGGCAGCCGCAGGCAGATAGGCCGCCCAAGGCATTCATGTCTGTTGGCATGCAGCCACCATTGCCACAACCATTCAGACCGCAACCACATCCACATCCACAGCCGCAGCTGCTACAGGCACCGCAGCCTGCACAGCCACAGGCTCCGCAGCCACCGTCTAGTCCGCCACAGCCAGTGCAGCCACATGCGCCGCAGCCTGAGCAATCACCAAGGCCACCGCAGCCAGTGCAGCCGCAAGCTCCACAGCCAGAGCAATCGCCCAGACCGCAGCCACCACAGGCACCACAGCCACAACCGCCGCAAGCGCCACAGGCGCCGCAGGCACCACATGCGCCGCAGCCTCCACAGCCACAACCACAACCGCAGCCAGGGCATCCGGCGCAACCACTGAAGCCAGCGCAGCCCAGTTGAGGCGCCATCCCTCCCATGGCACTCATGTCACCGAGGCCCATGCCAGGCATTGCTGTCATGCCTAGGCCAGCACAGCCCATATTCATTGCTCCCAACATGCCGTTCTGGGCATATGGGTTGGCAAGCTGGGCCACCTCTACGCCAGTCCGGACAGGACCGTATCCAGCCTGTGGCTGGCCAGGTGTAGCCAGCGGCATAGATCCACCGGTTACATTTTTTGCAACCATCTGACCTGGTCTGTTGATGCTGGGCTCAACATCGTACGTGACGATGTCGCCGGGCTTAGGCATGGTGCCAACGCACTGCTTGACATGCAAGAAGACGTCGGGCCCTCCATCCTCCACGGCGATGAAGCCAAATCCTTTCCGGGCAGACTCGGCAAAGGACCCATGAAGGCGAATGTCTCAAAGGCAAGCAGTCCTTTCTCAGCATTGAAGGTCTTGACAGTTCCTTGTCTGGTGCCCATGCCTGCATTTGCACCAGAATGTGCTAACAGGATATGCAGGCTGTCAAGAACATCCAGCTCAAAAATTATTGCGCCAGTCAAAGCTGAGTTTGACATGCAATCAGAAAGCCCACGGAGATGCACATGCAAATGTTTTCTCAGCGAGTCTGTGCCTTTAGCAGCTGCGAAGGAGCCAAACCTCAGGCAAGGATGCCACACCACCCACAAAAAGTGACACTTCCCACAATTTTTATGCAAGCTCTTGGAGCGGGTTCTGTATTCAAACAGCATGCTGCTGGAAAGTTGCGCTCACATACTGCTCACTTCAATCCACTTGACCAGATGTAATGGTGGATGGAAATCTTACACCACGTAGGATCCCAACATATTGTAATTGCGGCTATATAGGGTGGTGCAAGAGTTCCTCCATCCACAGAATCACAAACTGCCAATTTTGATGCTTCTGCGCTCACCTGATGGCATCAAGCCTTGAGATGCAATCCAAAGTCAAAGAAAACGGCCTAGCATATCTCAACCCCTCGTTCTTACGTCGTCGGCTGCAACAGCAACATGTTGGAAGCATTATCTCAGCTGGTTCTGGCAAGTTTCGGGTCAGTGGCGCCAGGCTGCTCTTTCACAGCCGTTCCACCTTTAACGTTTTTGGCCTGGCAGAGTTCACGAAGCAGTTTGCATATATGACGCTACGCAGTCCGGCCTGCATCTGCCCCGGCTTCGACTTGCTGGGCTCCAGGTCAAACCTCAGTGCTCTCTGGCAAAGAGGTACTTGCCAAGGCTGGCGGCACTGATTGCAAATGCCCCTCACAACGCCCTAAAGCTTTGGAGGCTATCAGTCTGAAAATGTCTGAAGACAAGAGGCGTCAGCACGTCGCCTGCTGCTGGCTGGTTTCCGTCGACGCAGTCCTGGAGTTGGGTCATAAGGCCATGGACAACGAACAAGCTTAGCACTGGCCTTGATGTGAATAAAGACATCTGTTCCCGTGCCGCCTTGGCTCAATCGAGGCTCAGGCTGCACACAAATCTGCTTATGAAACTTCACGAAAAAATCATGGCCAAAGCCACAGTCGATGAAACCGAAGCCCTTTGCGCCATTGAAGGACTTAACGGTGCCCGTGGCGCTCATCACAAGACCTCAAGCCGCAAGCCAATGGAATCTCATGGCAATATGTTTCAAGCTTCAGTTATGTGTGACATGTGCCTGCTGAGATCAGAGCAGCCGAAGCTGAGGCAGGCACCGGTCGATTACAATGCGGCATGTATGTCGAACCTAACCTCAAAACCAAAGCCGCATCCTTGGAGCCAAACGACAACCGCAGCGTCAAACGGTGCGCTTCCAGGCTACAGCTCCTCACCGTTCCTGCAAAAAAATTAAGACCCTGCTTGTAAGGACGCCTCTCGTGTGTAACGAACACCCCTCTGCCACGCCGACAACAAATGTCCATCAAGGGGCTATTCAGCACATCTTAGCACTGTGCAGCACAAATCTGTTTCCGCCTCCTTGCTGTTGGTGCCAAACTGGTCGTCTTCGCAAAGAGGGTTTAAGCCATTGAGCATTCATAACAATAAACGGCAGAGTCTATGTTGTTCACAAATATTCCCAGGGAACCCTCCAACTCTACTTTATAGGTCGCTTCTCAAACATGGCAGGCCGGCGGAGCAACGTAAGGATTCTCGGAGGAGAACTTCAAGCCTTGGCTAGAGCCAAATGACCAAACTAGACCAAAACAATCCTTGATACGACAAACGCGAGAGAGAATGTCGCCAAGGCTGTTTTTTTTTCAACCGAACACTCTTGATTCCACGGCCTGGTAGAGGGCTCTGCCCGAACATTTTTAAGTTTGCTACAACGCATTGCCTCCCAGATCGTGCTATGTACATGCCGGGGTGAGATGGCCATGCGATACTTGGCAGTGCACAGCTATATACTGCACTGGTGCCAAGGTGCTTGGCTCCCAAACGCACTATGCGTGCGGGATGAAACATGTTAGCCAGCATAGGTTGTGGTGGCGTCAACCGCAATGCGTTCTACGCAGATGCGCGCTCAAAGCCCTGGTAGCTCCAGGAGTCAGGGTTCACTACCCGGGACTCACAGCCACGAGAGTCGTAGCCGAAGTTCAAGCAGCAAGTCCAGGCCTATCGACAAAGCAGTCAAGTCCATGGATCACAAATAAAGGTTGTTCTGCCATACTCCAAACCAGCTACTTAGGCTCCAAGACAGCCTACTCACGCGGTCCAGCGCCTCCCGCTTCTCTGCCTCATTCCAAACGAACGTGCCGGGGTGGAAGTGCTCCTTGTACCTACGATCCTGCAGGGTTCTGGAAGAGACTACAAGCAGTTGCTGTGGAACTGCACTGGCAGGAATGAACCGGAGACGGCTGCTTTCCAAGCTCTCTGGTGCAAGCCATATGTACAACTCTTGAGATCTTGCAAAATCCTTTATCATGATCATCTGCAGTCCTGAGTAGTCAAAGATAAATTCGGCCGGAAGCTCTCATGCTGCACTGGGAAACGAGACATTTTCTCGTCTGCCAGCAGCTTTTCATTGAGCAACCTCAGAGGAAACCACCAACACGCTGGAAGCGAGAGACTGTGAAACCACCATCGCATCACCCTACCACTGCCGCCGCAACCACAGCATGAGCAGCAGTCGCATGCCAAGATATACTCCAACGACCATGTCAAGCACATAGCCCAGAAAACCAAAGCTCACCATCTGGCTAAGCTGCCTCTGGGCCATTGCTTGAAGCCGCTCTTCGGAAGCTTGTGGAAATTCAATTTTGAGCTCCCTCTTGAACTGGTCCTTGCAGGCTAGAGTTGGGGCCCTGCCGGGTCACCAAGAACCGTGTCCCAAATCAGTTGGGCAGATCATGCTACGTTACAAGTATGCACCATTCCTATGGGTAGTTCCCAGCATTAAAGTCTCATTTTGGTATCTCTTGAATAGAGGGTGCCGTAATATGATCTATAACCAAAAGGGGCGCACAAATTTGAGAACAACCCCTACGGTAGTTGCTCCATAGTTGCTGAGCGATCACTTCCACTACCCTCTGGAGGGGGGCTTTGGAGTTGAGATTTGAAGGCTCTTTTCTGAGTGCTGCAGAGAGATTGAGTCTTGGGTCTCTGGCAACAGGTGTGGTGGTAGCAAACGCTCACGCTTACTTATTATGGTACCAACCAGCAAACATACAAGTCTTAGCAGACCACATTGGCCCTCACAACTGCTTGGGAACATTTCTGGTAGTGAGCCTTCGTATGAAACAGTAAACAGTAAACATGAAAACATGAATGACAGCCATCGTGACTGCGCCTTCTAGAACAAGCTCCCCAACGGATTCCCGGTCCTTCAAGTCCTGGAAATCCACTTTCCGCTCCCGCAGACGGTCATTCATGTTGGTGATGGCCTGGTCCAAGCCCTAATTCCACTGCCAACTTTGACTCTTGTCCGCGTGTGGCGGTACGAATTTCGAGGATGACTGCTTGCAGGGCTCGCATCAAGATGTCTGACACGAATCCCAAGTCTTGGCCGAACATACCAGCCCCACCGCAAGCACCACGGCGAGAACGAGAAAAATTTACACAAGAAGGGAAAAACAACGATCACACACATTCTGCGGACTGCCAAGCAGAAAGCTGCAGTAAGCTACCCATCGTGACCCTTGCGAAGGTGCCAAAGGATTGCAGATTCACACCAGGGCCTGACAAATCTCCCTGTACCAAAGGCCTTCGTAGGGTTGATGTAAGCATCCTTGTTCAGCTTGCTTTCCTCGGCAGGGCGCCCTTCTCAATCCAAGCTGACATGCCCTGAGGGTGCCAAGGTGATAAGTAGAATATGGTAGAATGGCAATTTCCAAGACAGACAAATGCCTGACCTCTGCCAGCCAAGGCACCCTGGTCATCATACGTCTGCGCCGGTCGTCCTCGGTTTGTACTCCAAAGGAACAGCCCTGGCCCCTCCCTGCAAACTCTTCTTGTGACTAGTCAAGGGTTGCTTTCATCCTTTGTTTCCTTCCTTCAAGGTTGTCCTTCCGAGGATTTCCCCGAGTTTGACACAAATCCTGCTCACTCGGTTAGCTGATTACTGCACATCGGCCCTTTTAACGTGCTGCTTCGCCGCAAGGAATTCGGAGTTTTGTATCTTAAGGTTTGAGGGGACAGGTTGAGCTCAGGGTTTGATGTTCCGAGTTGCAGGTGTTTGGCTTCAACACCTGGAGCTTTTGGGCAGAGTTTGGGTGTTGGGCGCAGGATTGAGAAGTGAGACTTTACGGTCTGCATCTGGCGTTGCTGGTTTCTGAGTGTTCAGAACAGCCGGGAGGTCGTGGCAGAGCTGTGCTTACGACAGCTTGCGGTTTGGGGCACCAGGGTCTAGGGCCAAGGGTTTCAGGTGTTGGTTGAAAGGCTTTAGGTTTTAAGCTCCAGGGTGTAGGGCTTTGGTTGGGGCTTGTGTCTTTGCGTTTACAATTTCAGGTCAGCTTCTTGGTTCACGGTTTAGGGTTGTAAGTATAGGGTTCTGGTTCTTGGGCTTAAGGGTTTAGATCTTCATGTTGTGTAGTTTAGGGGTTGCGAGTCTGGTTTGTAAGACTTGGGCTCGAGATCAGATGGATTGACGAGGGTTGTGGGCTGTCAAAGGGGTTACTTTTGGAGGTTTCAGGTTCTCGGTTTCAGGTTTTCTCTTGAAAGTGCCAGAAATAAGTGACCTAGTGTGTTGTGTGACGGGCTTGGGTTTGGGGTAGAGCTTTAGGGTTGAGGTCCGGGCAGGCTTTAGAGCCGGCCAACCCTCCCTTGCTTGGCTTCCGTGCTTGCTTGATTGCATGTTGACCATGAAGAAAAAAGGAACGGTCAAAAAAGCTGGGCACCCGCACACTTGACATGTTTGATGCATCCAGGGTTCCTTCTGCTGGACAACTGCATGAGCCTGAAGGATATCTTCCTGCTCAAAGGCAGCAAGCAGTGCATGTCTCTGCGTGTCTTCTTTTGTAAGCAAATCTTTCCATGGATATATGCAATATTCTCCACGACTCTCTTGCTGGCGTTTCGGCGTCTACCTGTATCTCTACGTTCTCTCTATCAATTGCCTTACAATCTCAACTCCTCAGCAGCCCTGCCTTCGTGTGAGTGCTATAGGAGGAGTTCCAGTCGCTCCAGTGATCAGCAATGCAGTGGGCGGGTAAGCCACGCTCATCGATGGCATTGAACCATCTGCCTCGAAGGCTGGCTTCCACCCATCAAGGAGGCACAAGCAGACTGCCGGCAAGAGAACAAACCAACAGAAGGCGATAAGTACAATACGCGACTAAACTTCATGACGACAAGCAGCACATGTCCAAAACACCGGCCAACACCCATAGGTAGGAAGAGTGCAAGACAGTCAAGAAGACGAACCGACATGCAGACGGACAAAAAACGGATGTGTGGCCAACATAGTATCTCACAGTCAGAAAGAAATGCAACTGAGCAGCATAAGCAATGACACAAAAACGACAATAAGCATGCTACCCTGACATCAGTTCCGCCGAGTGACCTGAGAGTTTGCCGATGGGACCCTGGCCAGTCAAGGCCACAATGAACCTTACACGCACGGTGGCAAAAAAAACAAAGCACTGCTTATCCTGCGTGGCCTGTACTTCTGTGCAGATGCCAGGGGGCTTATGACGTTCAACGATGGCCTCGTCGGTATGAGCTTTGCAAGGCTTTAGGATTTTCTCGTCGTGGAGGCCAGCTCGCACTTGAAGCAAATGACGCTTCAGGTCCTGGCAACTGCCACAGGGGCCAGTAGCAGTTTGCAGAAGTATTGATTGCCCTAACAACTGGATTTTTAATCTTGGAGTTACGCGGCGGCTCTCACTTTGGTGAAAAGCTCCAAAGGCGCCAAACCTGCTTGACTGTCTCGAACGTGAGATATGCGATCACCTCGCCCTCGAAGGTCACCGAAATGGCCATCGTAATAAACAGGCTGCAGCTTGTTTACAAGCTGGTGGACGGGCAAGCACGTGTGCGACGTCAGCTGATCATCATCTGATCTCGTCGAGTTGATCATTCCACAAATCGATTCTGTACACATCTTATGTACCGTCCAACATTTGGTCCAGGGCAGTTTGCTAAGGCTGCACCATGACAGTAACCCTGCTGCTGCTGGGCGTTCAGATACAAGATTGCCATCTCCCTCTCGCATAGCGAGGCACAGTGCTTCACGTCGCGACCTGTGGCCTGGGGTGCAATCACAAAGCCAGGAACAGCGCAGAAAGCAAAAAATCATGCACTACACAGACACTGCAGCTACTGGCCTTGGCCACGGAGCTCATCTCTGCAAGCTTTGCCAAATCTTCCTCATCTAAGTGCTTGGCATATGTCCTCCACATTGTGCTCAAATGTTCTCTTAGGGGATGCACAAAGCTCACGACTTCTGCTCGATGCCGCACATCCCTCGGCAGCTTGTCAATACAGTTTGTCGTGCCCAGCACAATGACTTTACTTGCGGATGGCTGGCAAACACCATCCAGAAACTGGCGCAATCCGGACGCGAATGCTTCATGGGACGCGTATTGATCAATCTCGTCAAGAAACAGAATGCAGTCTCGACCACGGACCTCTTGCCGCACTTGAGATGCCCACCCGCTTGTGAAATGTGCCTGTCCACTAGAAGAAGATGCCTGCGGATTAACAGTCAGCAAGGGTAATCCAAGGGCACGTGCAAAGCTCACAGCGTGCTTGGTCTTGCCAGTACCTGGAGGTCCGCTCAGAAGAAGCAGCTGAGCTCCGTCGGAGTCAGAGGAACCCTCTTCTCTGGTTGTCCTCTGATAACGACGGAAGTCATCACAGAGTTCGGCGTAGTGGGCAAGGAGTTGTAGCTGCTGAGACTCAGTTCCCACCAGGCCATCGTCCCTGAACGCATGCTGTCCCTTTGCTTCTGCACCAGGTAGCAGCTCCTCTGTGAGTCGTAGCTGCTGCGCAGGTGCAGCAACAGCACTCTGTCCAGCAACGACAGGGCCCAAAGGCACCTGAGCTACCGGAGGCCTGTCGCGTCTGCGAGGTAGCTCCAGGTCTTCCAGCGTTACATGCAGGGAGTCGCTGGGCGTTGGGGCCTCAGACCTCGGCACAGAAGCGCCCATCCGCCCATGTCAGAATGCAATCCGTAGCGTGCAGGGCACGCGGGCGAAGGCTATCATCAGAACTATGTGGGAATGTTGTCGCCGTAGCACGTCTCGCAAGAAGGTTCTTCGGGGAATACCGACTTGCTGTAGATGCAGATTTTCTGGCCCAACCAAAACAACTACCTAACTCTGGCCGAGCAATCAACTGCGCACCTGTTGAGCAAGAACTTTGGGACGGCGGGGGGTCACAACGCAGCACAGTTGTCTTGCCTCTCTGCCGTCTGCAGGCTTTGCGACTAAATCACTTTTCAAGGTAAAGTTATTTGCTTGACACGTCCTCCAGAAAGAAACAGAGCTGTCGATGAAAATGAGTTGCCTGCTATGACCCTCGCAGAAGGCTCCAAGTCCCTGTCTGTGCGAGGTGGGATACGAAAGACGGGATCAGGGGTTGTGTACTGGTCGTGTCAAAATGCAAGTGGATACAGACTTGAGGAATGGAACCTGTTAGGAAAGGGGCCTTGTGCATGTCCTTCTGAATCTTTTGATCTGCAATTGTCGAGGAATTCCTCAGATGCAGAGCACTTCAAAGAGCTTGCAACGGGATCAGGCTGCTGCCAGGTCAAGGTGCCAGTCTCGCTTCTCGGTGCCCAAGATGTTTGGCTGCTTCCTCTTCTGAACGGCTCGTTTTGACTCAAGCACCTGCCACAAAAGCATGCTTCGTCAGAACACTAGGAGCATTTTGCAAAAGCCATGGTCACGTTGCAGCTACACGGGCATGATGAAGTCCATGGAACTGCAAGTTCTGCTTTTCCTTGGGATGCTTCTAAATTCTATATGTGCCCTCCGCGCCTCGTGAGGCACGTCCCCGCTGTGGAAGACTTTCTGTGCCAACGTATAGTTGATTTTGTCACTCTTGGCAGACCCCACCTGCCAGGCACGCACCACGTTACACCTGACGCTTCTCTATCTACAGAGCTAGCTTTCCCTGAGCTTTGAAAAGCCTTAACAGAGCTTCCTGTGACACCAGCGCACCTGGAACTTGCTAGTCAGGTAGGGATGGGTCATAGAGGAGCGCAGTGTAGCTGTGGGCTCCATGGTCGCCGCAGCCGAGGCACCCAGAGTTGACGTCATCAGCTCCTTGGTCCGCAAGAGCAGCAGAAACGACTGAAGACCAAGTGCCATCCACGTGAGCATTTACACAAACGTTCAAACGATCAAAGTCTGAAGACTCTCGGGACAAGCTATAGTTGTGCCGTGTCCCACTGGGGCAGCCACAGCTTCTTGCTGAGCCGGACTCACCCTCACAAGGGGAGCGAGTCTTCTCTCGTCTGATGTAGGCGAGGTCTTGCTACAGCTCTTTCCTTTGGAAAGGTGGGAATGTTGATGTGATAACGAGCCACATGGCTGAGGCCAACCGCAGGCATCAACCACTCCAGAATCAGTGTCACTCGGACGCTCACTTCTAAGCGTACACTATGGTCAAGTTTGATCGAAGGCTGATGGGATCCAGGAATCGCAAGGCATGCTCTGTAGTCGTTTTCATAGTCCTGGACATGGCACGGATGGGACGGAAAATCTAGGGCCACTGCTTGGCAGCAAGGTACCACTTGGAGCCCTGCAAACATGGCAAAAGCACGGCGTTTTGCTTCAGCTTTGGATACTTGCCTTCGCAAGGTTGGAGGAGGTCCTGTCTGAAAGCCATCCCGACCTTGTTAGAACAGCCAGAGGAAAAGCTGAGATGCTCTTGCCTACAAACCGCCTCGTCACTGCCTCTTGCTCCTGAGCATCCAGCTCACAAGTTGGCACCGTGACTGTCGGGACAGCCTGAAAGATCGTGGACATGCACATGCTGCAGAGGAAAATGCGCATGCTGATTTTACACACTCTGTTGCGGCAGTGCCTCTTCAGATCTCGGTGCTTCCCTTTTCGGAGTTGGCCAGAGCCCTGACATCAAGGGACACATTTGCATTCTGAAGCTCAGAAAACAGGATTCAGTGATGTTTGGTAATATCGTGCTTTTGGCAGACAAGACCTTCCGGTTCAACCCGTGAAAGCATGACTTTTAGCCCGCCGTTTGCAAAAACGTTTGCCTGCAACTTCTTTGCTTGACACCCTTGCGTCAGTTCTTTCCAACCACTAAATCGACAAACTTGGGCATTCAGGAGTGTAGTCGACACACCTTTTTCTTTCAAGCAGACGACTGTACAATATTGCCATGCAAGGAGTGTGACATTCAACCAGCAAAGTGGCTTTTGCTCATACTCTGTTAAGTGTCGTCTCAGAAACTGTATGACATCACTCGCTCTTGCAAATGTCATATGCAAAAGCGCAGCTGGACCGTGAAAACAACCATTTACTGATTGCGGGGACCCCTAGCAAAACATTGCCGAATTCAGCTGTCTCCTAGCCGAGAGGCCCTCTGAGTAAATTGTGTCGCGGGTGCAGGCACGTGCCTGCCAAATGCAGATCACATGTGAGGCACATCGCAGGATGAGGAAAGTGTGTATATCAATCATCCTGCACATATTCAATGCCTTGAATGAATCTTGAAGTGCCCACACTTCCTGCACACACGAATTTACCGGGCAGAGTTGGAAAACAAGGGCACGACAGCAAATCTTACTCTGCAGACCACCTAACTGGGCCTGAGGGTGGACAGCAGCCAACAACGTGGTAGATCCACTGCAAACTACGGACTTGACAGCTCCTTAGGGCTGAAAACTTGGAGCGCACCGCGGCGCGCAGCGTGTGCTGCAGTTAGGCTCAAGAGAATAATTATGGGTGCCAGCTGGAGAAGGCTTTCAGGTGTTGGAGCTGAAGAGTGAGTCCAGAAGGCGTGGAGTGCCGAGCAGGCTCCTGTTAGGTCAACCAATGCTTCGAGGCTCTCAACGAAATCCTCAGCATGATTCAGAACCAGCACACGACATCTCTCCAGCTTCTCCGGCATGGAAATGTCTTCTTGGGACAAGATGTGCTGCAAACCATCTGTAATTTCAGTGCAGACAGAAAATCCCTTGCGCTTTGCCTGAAGTTTAATGGCTGCCTGGACGGGCGAAAACCACCCTGACGGGGAGGTGGCATTGGATGTCCGAGGAGGTACCGCAGCTAGCAAATCACTGCCCGCTTGATGATTTGCCACATGGGGAAATTCCGCATCATCCAGTATCTCGCTGACCAGTGCCACAAGTAGGGTGTCCGAAGAGTTATGAACGCAATCCATCAACTTAGCAACATCCAGGGAAGCAAACACCACATGTTCAGACGCCATCACTTCTTCCCCGGGCTGGCAAGTCATGACATCACCAGGCCGAACCGGCAAGCACTCGCCGGAAGAAGTTCGTTTTTGTGCGTCTCCACGGACAAGTACTCGGATTTGCTGACTATCTGAGGGCACCAAACGGTCGCTCGCAGAGGCAGATAGCCATTGGCAGCGGCCACATGCCAGCAACTTTTGGAAGAGATTCATGGAGCACCCCTTCTTGTGAAAGGTGCCTCAGTTCTTTGGAGCATCATGCATCTGTGCCATGCTATGAGAGCATGCAGCCTACTCCCAAACCCCACACAACCCCAAATAAAAAGATTACACGCTTCCAGTGACAAGGTGCGAGCAAACAGCAGCGCTTCCTTCTCGTTCCAGGGTCGCCGTCTCCTGAGTTTGCAGTGCCTTGAAGGCCCCTAGGACTCCTGACAAAAGCACCGGGCCCATGGGCCCTGACTGGACGAGATCGTTGAAAGCCGAGACAAGATCATTTGTGAGGAGTCGAAGCTGATCCATCCATTCATGCGGCAACATCTGCGACCCATGGCTGTGCGTTTGTAACACCAACACGACACTTGCCAGCGTCATGAGTAGCTCGCTCGTGTCGGCAAGCATCTCACTTGTGACATCCTTCCCCACACTGGCAGCAAGTATTCGGTAGATCTGGCTCTTCGGGGTGTGTGGTTCCTCCAGCACTGCCAGCACGTTTGATGCCATCTTCAAGGCAGTATTCCATCCCGTTGCCTCCACCAACTTCTCCCGAGCTCCCTGGAAAGCAGCCTGAAGCTGATCCTCCAGGCTTGCCGAGTCAGTTCCCGCAAGATCCCTTCTTGCAACGGCAACAGCTGCGTGCGAGGAGCTAGGCGATAAAAACTTCAAGAGTATGGCTACCTGACTATGAGGGAGCTCGATGTCACAGCTGGACAGTGCTGCCGCAAACTCTGTCTCACTGATAATGCCATCACCATCCAAGTCGAAGCGCTCAAAAGCGGTCGCCATGACTATGCGCAACTGCGCAATGGATAGACCTTTTGAGTACTTCAGAGCGGCCAGAAGACTGCCCATGGTGCTGAGAAACGTTTGACGGTCTATTCCGTCTTCCCCATTCTGGCTCAGCATGCTCTTCAGCCTGGCAGTGTCAGAAGTCTGCAGCCCAATGCCAAATTTCTCATTCAAGAGATCCACCACGTGCGCAAGCAAGGCTGGACACAAACACCCTTTTGGTGTAGCGTATGCATCAAACACTTCACCAAGTTCAGCATCAAGCTGAGGTGAGGAGCTGAATGCAGCTTGTGTCGCCGAGCCGGCCACTTCACAGGCTCGGGGAGTCCAGCGCGAACCTTTTTCAGCTCCTAGACCTGCTGTAGCTCCCGCGAGCACGGAGGCCTTGCAAGTCTTTGCGCGGCGATTCTGCACAGGCAGAACGAGCGTCCTGCGTACACCCATTGTGGGAACCGAAACCGATCGGCGCAGAGACGTGCCTGCAGATCTGGGAGTTGAATCCGGAATGCTGGAGTCGCAACTCTCCGTGCATTGTACAGGCAAAGCAGTAACACCAAATTGCACCGGACTGGGTGGCCTCCAATTTAGAAAACTTGGAGTTGTTTGAAGCAAGCGGCCTATGCAGCGAGGGCTATACTCAGCAAATTTCCTCCCTGCAACCCGCACAGCTCGCTTTAGAGCATGGCTTCGTTTTGCTAAGGCCAGAGCACACACAACAGTCCCTCCAACAAAGACTGAGCGGAAACCATAGCCCGAGGGATCCAATTTGCGAACCTCATGAGGATGCTCACTCATAAGCTCTTCAGGTGTGGCAGGAACGTCCAATACCTTGTCCACATACAACAGGGTGAAACGAGAGCCCTCGGGAAAGCGGGAAAGGTAGTCACAGCAAAGATAGCCCGCCAAAATCGCCACAAATGTGGCCTGTAGCTTTATGGATTTTCTTCCAGACCAACTCATTTGTGTATGGTCGTATAGCAGATAGGAACATCGACGCGACCATGCCATCGCATTCCCGTTGGCAAAATGATTGACTGCAAAATGCGCTACTCGCGGTGTGCAGAGATGGGAGCCTATGAAGCGTCAGCACTGAGTGAACTGAGAGTAGTATGATCTCGTGTTTTCTTTTGCAATATCCCTCCCTGTCTCTCCCTAGTCTGGAGCCAAAACAAAACGTTCGCGGACGTTCCTTATAGCATGCCTGTCCTTCCAACACCCTTCAGTTGGAACTTGTGCCTTGAGGCTATGGAGCCGCCTCTCCAAGTTGCTGTGGATTTCTGCCTCTGCTCGCACAGCAAGCAGAAGTCCTTTTTGTTTTCTGCACTGCTTGCCGGACTGAGGCGAAAACCAGGCAAGTGCTAGGCCGCGAGAGCACTGGGCTGGAGGAAGAGCAAACCCAGTGCTCACCTGCAATCTTGACAGAAAAGAACCCTCACGACGCAAACCGCAAACCAAGCTCCTAGTTCAAGTCCAAAAGATACCTCTTGCCTGCAGCGCGCGGTAACTCTCCAGCAGGAGACTCGCAGGACATGGCATGTCAGCATCTCAAACGCAATTGCTGGCCCAGCAAAACAAATTACTTTCAAAGATACCGGTCCTGAACTCATTACTTACAAAGAAGCCTGTCCTGAACTCATTGATGTGCCATTCATGCATTCAAGTCTAGTGCTTAAAATTGCCTAAACCCATTAGGACAGTTCACCATAGGCCCACAGCTCATCAAATGCAGGTCATGCACAAAGCAAATGGCAGACATGAAGCCTGGTAAATTGCCATACTCACAAGTAGACTAAACCTGCAGAGCCAACGGGCACGAACAGCAATCGTTTGCAGCCATCCAAAAAAACACTCACACCATACATGCGATGGATGAATTCTGTCACCAAGAATAGGCTTGAGTTCAGTCATGCATGTCAGGCGCAGAAGCATGCGGCTGAAGGGAATCCACCTCTGCTGCAGTGGAAGCAGTATAGCTCTTAGCTGCTGCAGCACTCGCTGAGAGCGCTCCAATTCTGCTTTCTCGGCATTCCATATCCTCAGGGCATAGTGCTGCGAGATGCTCCGAGCAAGAGCTTTAAGACGCTTTTGGCAAACATCCTTTCACAGGAGGGCAGCTCTACACCGTCCTCTCCAGCGAAGCGACGCTGTCAGGCTCTGGCGCAACAGATGGCGTCATAAGCAAACTGGATATGACGGATGGGCTCGTTGTTGTCTGTGCGGGACAGGGTCCTTTGTTTAGCTATCTGTGATGACTTCTTCAGTCAATGATGACTATGCCCCTAAAACCAACTGCTTGCGCCACAACATGAAGCTTAAGCTTTCGAATTGTGATGATGTTCCACCGGCTGCTGCATGCCTGCCAGCACACGGGGTGACAGGCATGTCTGCAAACAGAGCAAGCGAAGCATGTTATGCCTTGAGTATGCGTGCAACTGCAGCAAGACTCGCAAGCTTTGCTACCCTGTGGGCCAAACAGACTTGCACTGCAGGCTTGCGGCACGGCTCCCAGTTACATACATCAAGTTGCAGGCAGCAAGCAAACAGAAGCCTTTTGGCAGGTCTCATTCCCAGAGCTTTCGCAAAGGAAGTCCAGGTCCAGGAGGGAGACCTGAGAGGAAGCCTGCACAAGCTTGCTCGTTTTGGCTTTCACTTCCAACAGCGCACATGGAACTGCCTCTTGTCAACAACATACAGCAGCGACCGCCCACTTCTAAAAAAAACTGTAACAACCAAACACACATAGCGAACTTGGACATGCACACCTGCCTTGCGCATGTTTTCGCAATCGAGATTTGGCAAAAATGCCAGCAGCTGCAGCTAGAGTCGGCAACCCCGAGATTCGCGTAAGCCCACATGTCATGCAAAGAGCAGCCACCACAGCGCATGCAGGAACCACACGACTTTCAAGGAAGTCTGCAGTGCCTGACAAGAAAGCCAGGGCCGCCTGCGCATCTTTGCTGAAGCGGGTGTGCGCTTCCCAGCGGTCAAAAACACCTGAAAATCCTGTCTGGTTCTCCTCGCGGCCAAAGCCAAAGGGGCCACCTCCACGAGCTGCCACCCAAGAGTCAAAGCGTGAAACCAGCTCGTCAGCATTTGTTTCCAGAAGATACTCTGTCGGTGGCCCACCAAACTTCTGAGAGGACCTAGGCTCACGAAAACGTCCACTTTGAACTGCCCGCAGCCCAACAGAATCTTGAAAAGACAGGATGGTGTTGTCCTGGTCACCAATGAGGCCTTGCATCAGCTTCCAACTCTTCAGGCCTCGTTCAATTTGGTCAAGCTTCGGCCATCTCTTCTTTATCCGGCTTTTAACAGCACTTGCAAAGCTCACACGCTCCTTGTCTATGCCACCAACCGTCCTGCCCTTCAGCACTACTTTGGACATCTGCATCATGTTCCCTGACAGTCCGTTGTCGTCTCCCTTATCGGTCGGAGCTGGCACGAAGTATGATGTTGTGATTTGTCTTACCTTACCAGGCTCAGTGGGCACAAAATAGAAATTGAAGCCAATTGTGCGGCCATCGGGATACACGTACGACGTAGAGTTCGCACATGGCGGACCAAAGCGTCTGTAAGCTTTCATTCCTTTGTTGCTTTGCATGTAGCCTCCATGTCTCGCACTGAGACCATCATCGCCAAGGTCCTCAACTTCAAAAGGTTCCATGGCGTATGCTAGCTCTGGGGCGAAATTTGGCAGAGCGTATTGATGAAGAAAAGGCGCATGGCTGGGATCCCAACTTTGCTCCAGCCAAACCCTCCAGCTTGCCGGCGCATCAAAAACACTCCAGTTCGGGCTTTCAGCCAACTCCTCTGCAACAAAGGGCTCCTTTTTAGAAGCCTCGTCCCAGCTTTCGCTGTGCGGCCACACAAATATCAAACCTTTGACAGATCGCGTGGGATAGGTTCTCAATTTGCTGCAAGCGGCCCCCACCAATTTGGCTTCTGCAGTGGCATCGCCTTCTGCCATAGGAACCTTCACACATGACCCGTCACCGTTGAAGGTCCACCCATGAAAGCGGCACATGAGCTGACCTTCTGAGGTGACCCTCCCATGTGCTAGAGGGGCTAGTCTGTGGGGGCAAATTCCATCCGTGCACCGCCACTTTCCGGCACTATCTTTCCACAGCACCAGATCGCGGCCCAAGAGCCTGATGGGTTCAGGGCCGCTGGTTCTGAGCATGTCTTCGGGAAGGATAGGGTACCATTGCTTCTCCCAATTAAAATCAACACGTGGAGGAAGTGCGTCCTCAGTGCTGAAAGACTTTGACACTGGAGCTTCCACATCTTGCTCCACTCCAACAGATCTCCTTTGCCAGCGCTTGATCGAATAACATTTTTTGAAGCCCAACCCTGCAGCGACCAAAACACACAGCCGGTCACGCTGCGGTTCGTGGGAGAACTTTGAAACAGCAGCTCTGCCAAGGAAAACCTGTGGATTTATTGCGGGATGCCCCAAAGGCACGGAAGGTCGGCCATGTTCTGCTAAATTAGCAGTCAACATGGTGCATGCCTGATTTGTCACCACGTAACACCAAGGCCTAAGGAAATTTCTGCCAAGAATCCTGATTTGCCAGAATGTTGTACACGTCTTGGGTTGGATTCCTTGACCATTTCTTTGCTACAAGCTATGGCATGTTCGTGTTTCCACTTTTTGTGAAGTTGCTCGTTCCAGCTCATGCTTGAACCATTGCAAATGACGTCACCGTGGGTCAAGGCCGGGAAGGCAACAACTGGCTTGTCCAATGAGAACTTTTTTTTTCTCAACAGACCAATTTCCATGCAACACGAAAATCTGTTTCCTCCGTTATCACCGTTGTCGTTGAAAATGCATACATATATGATGGGACCGACCACAATCATGGTCCACTGAGGCACATTCACATCTTGATGAAAAACTCGTGCACCACACTTGACATAAAACAAACATGAAACTCGTCATTATTTTTCTGCTCGTAGTGTAGTTTCAGTGTTTAAGATCCACACAGAGGGTACGTAAGGGAAACATAACTTCGTTGTTCGAAGACCTGAAATTCCAAGTATTTCTATGACATTTCTTTTGAATCTTAAGAACTTGTAGGAAATGGAAAGCACATATTTTGCTTGTTTTCAAAAGTTAGACAAAAATCCTCATGATGACCAACAATTCCAAAACTCTGAAGAATATCTAACCAACTTTTTGGAGTGTTGTCGTTTCTGTATTTGGGAACACTAGGTAAATCCCAAATCCAAGATCCCGGGTCTTCCCTTTAAATGTTACCTAAATTTCCATTACCGTCCATGGGGAACAGAAACCACTGGAAACGAGGAATCCGCGATTCCGGGATTGCCCGTTAATTTGAAGTTGAGTGATACAAAAAAAACACCCAAAACTCCAGGATTCCGGGATTTCTGCTGAATTTCAACTTGCGGCAAAAAGGAATTTATAAACTGCTCCGAAATATAGACAATAGACAATCCAAAATTCCTGAGTTCCAAAATTCCAAAATGATTTAAATGGACCGAAAGCACATCAAATGCCGGAAATCCTGGATTCTGCGATTCTCGTATTATCTCTACGTACAAATTGAAATTCAAAAGTCAAGACGACCGGAATCACCTCCGAAGCAGGAGCTCTGCAAATTCCGGGAGTTTCATATGTTTCGTATATAATGTTCATAAAGAGTTTCGGTACGAGGGCTTGTTTTTTGAAAGCGTTAGTTGTTGCATTGTTTGTTTTCCTGGTCCCTGGGTCCTGGGGTCCTATGGTCCTCCGGTCTCGTGGTCCCGTCGACCTCTGGTCCGGTGGTCCTGTGGTCCCCTGAAACACATCAAGACCAAAAAACGCTGAAATTCACATTTTTTGAAGCGTTCCAATGCGGCTCAATCCTCATATTTTGGTCCCGTGGTCCTCTCGCGTTCTTCCGGTTCCCATTTCCAATCCTCTGATCTCCGGTCCGCACAACCTGTGGTCCTTCCCCGGGGCCCTCGGTTTTCTAAATCCGTCCATGCTTGCCATAAAAAAACATCATATCATCATCAACATATTTGCAGTAAGGTAAAGTTGCGCGGATCATGTTGTTTGCAAATGAGGGGGCTGCGTGCCCCCCACGCCCACCGCTTTTTTAAAGCAGGAAAGGAAGGTTGCGCGGAGAATTTTGTTTGCAAATAGGGGCGGCGGATTGCGCCCCCTCTCCCATCCCTTTTTTTTTAACAAAACGGGTCACTGTGAGAGTGCGCTGTTTCCACATTTTCTAGCGAATCTAATATATTTTTTTGATTTAATGCAAGAATTGCACTCGCACACGGTCTCCCGATGTCCTAATTAGTATTTGCGCTATTTAATGCAAAGAAAACCAAAAAAATGAAAAGAAAATACAACACCAAAAAACACCAACAACAAAACAAAAAAACAGAGACTCCTCAAAGAGGAGTAGGCACCTCGGAGACTCCGGAAAAATTGTGATTTTTGTTTTATTTTGATTTTTGGCATACCGTAAACCTTCGACTTTGCGAATTTGGTTCGGCACTTTCTCCGAAAACCTATATGCTGAACTCGGAGAGCATCTCGGAAACCTTCCATCTACAAGCTGCGCTCAAAGATACGCTTGTCACCGGAGAAGCTTTCGGAAAAAATTCGGACCTTGGAAGGCCGCAGCACAAATCCCAAAAAATTGCTTACGAATATATGAAATCAGGATGTTGTAGGCCT
>CAJNIZ010029879.1:41967-66732 GCA_905231905.1 Symbiodinium pilosum | reverse complement strand
GCTGCTTCTGCTGCTGCTGCTGTTGGTGGTGGTGGTGGCGGCGGCGGCGGAGGCGGGGGCAGCGGCGGTCGTGGGAGGGGAGGCGGTGGCGGCAGTGCTGGTGTGCGCATGCCTTCTGGCCTTCCCTCCTACGCAAAACTTGGTGGGCGTGCCAGAACCAGCAGCTCAATTCGGTTCCCCAGTTCCCCTCTACAGAGGTGCGTGCAAGAATCGGCGGCCGCACATTTTCCACGGTGTCCTTCTGTGTTTTCCATTTTACTTTGGCCAGCAGTTGAGCAAGCAAGCATTCAAGCAAACCCAGGCAGGCAAGCCACAAAGTGAGCAAAGCAAGCGCACACATATTAGCACTCAAGCCCACTGTTGCTAGGATTTTATCATTGTTGTCATGAGTAGTAGTAATCTTGATACTAGTATGAGTTTAAATGTTTGTGAGACTTCCAGTATTATGCGTATGAACATGCATTCCAGTTCTAGTACTACTATGAGTATGGGACAGTATGAGTTTTAATGGGCTTTGGTACTAGTTTTTAATATGAGCATCAGTGTTAGTATTGTTTTCGTATTAGTGTGGTCTCCGAGGTCTTCATCAGTTCTAGTACTAAAGTTAGCATCTTCTTTCGTCTTCTTATCATTTTGTTATCGTTACTCATACTTGGAAGTTTTGTGATTTTTGCCAGCGGTTGTCAACGGTACTTCCTGCGCCAGTATTACTACTATAGCTATAAGCATTTTCGACTGCTGTCATTGTTATTCTTTTGTTCTTTGAATTGTGCTTTCATTTCGTATTAGTGTTATTCGTATCATTCTGTGAAGTTTCAGAAGCTGAAGCCATTTGGAGCCTCCCAAGAGACAAGGATGCTTGCTCCTGTTTGTGCTGGTTGATGGATGGTTCATTAGTGGGGATATGTGGGGATGGAGTATTCGGACGTATCTCTGATGTATGCGGCCAATTGGAGGTCGCGCGCCAGTGCCTTCGAGAGGCTCTTCTTCTCTTGTGATGGCATGGTCTTTCCAGCACGCCCATGTCTTTGCGCAGCGAGGCCAGCGATGCTTCTGTTGAGAACTTATGCTTTGAGAGAGGAAGTGGCCATGTTGGTTGTCTCCTGCAGCTCTAATGAGGTTGTCAGGCGCCTGTTTGTGGCCAACGCTGGAAAGGTGCCTAGCCCAATCAACACATTCCATTTACAGGCAAGCATTGCGTCATTAAATGTTTTGCTGCTGTTTTCGGTGGTTTGTTGCAGTTTGCATGAGGCTATAGTACCATTCGCTGCCTTGTGGGCTTAAGGGCGTCCTTTTTGCTGCTTCTTGTCTTGCCAGGGAATTCTGACCTTGCTTCTTGAGATGTAGTGGTGAATGTTTAAAGCAGCATCAGACTTTAGTGCAGGAATAGCCCTGCGATTGTTGTTGGCTGACACAGATCCTTCCATCTGTGCACGTGGAAGCACGAACAGGGCTTAAGTACAGTGTTCGCAGGAGCTCGTGCAGAAGCTTGGAGAAGCTCTGCTCAGGAAAACTTCGCGGAAGGGTCTGTGGAAGCAAGGATCCAGCGAGTCCCAATCGGTGGCAGGCCATGGATCTTCGCGGAAGCTCCATGACAGGAAATAGCAACCCGAGCTCATGAGTTCCCGTCACCCATTCTTACTTGTGTTGCTTGAGATGTTTCGCAGCAATTTTTGAGATGAACTGTGATCACCGAGTTCCTTTACGTTGCCTACGCCTCGTTGATGTGCTTGGCTTTCAGCATCCTCATGTTGTGCGCTCGACGTGTTTGTAGCACAATGCTGAGTCTGACTCCTTGCAGTCGTCAGGTACCATCTCATCATCATGGCTTGCAACCTGACAACAAATGAACATGTTCCTTGGAAGCACGAATGAAGGCCGTCAGCATGAATTCTCAAGCAGCCAATTGGAGGTTCGGGACTACTACATGGAAAGGCCAAGTCCTTTTTTGCCGTGCCATGTTGTGTGCCTGAGTTGAAGGCTGATATAACAGTTATGCGTCTGCAGGAATCCCTTCGACATCACGTGCGTGGAAAACTACCGCCAGGTGTTGTGCTCCCCGCCGTCCTGGCATGTTCTGCAGCTTCTACATTCTCGTAGGATCTCTGTCCTGTGCTTGCTTGCATTGATGTTCATGCAATTCGCGTCAGGTATGGGAGAACCTACCGCGTCAGTTTTGCTGGTGCTGGTGCTGGTTCTGCTGGTGGTGGCGGTGCTGCCGCCGCTGCTGCTGCTGATTCTGCTCGGGAGGTAGAGTGAGAAGGTGAGTTGCGCGGTTCTGCGAAGCGTAAAATGGACGGCATCAGCTTCTTGCGCGAGCAATGCCAGCAAGGTAAAGTAGTGTTGTCCTTGATTGCTGAACGCAAGCAGGCTCTCACTATCTCGAATCTTGTAGTTTATGCTCCAGCCTGGGAGGATGGATGAACCACTGTCGTGGGACCTTCCGTACGTTTCTGAAGACTCAGCCACTCGCAACACCCAATTCTTGCGCCTTCACGCAGCTCCTCAAGTGGAAGGAGGGCTCGTTCACGGCACAGTCGTTGTGCTGCACGGCGGCTATTGGAAAAACCGATTTGGCTTGGATGATGAGTACGGAAATGCAGGCACCAAGTCGTTGGGGCCGTTCTTTCTAGCAAGAGGCTTCTCTGTTGTGGAGGTTGAGTACCGGAGACGTGACCATGCTGGGGGGGGCTGGCCTGGAACCAACCAGGATGTGCTGACGGCAATACATTATCTATGCCGATTAAGTGAGGAGGTTTTGGAATCTGACGACAGCTTGCTGCTGGCCGCAAAGAAGTCTCTTCGGCCTGAGAAGCTGGTTTTGCTCGGGCACTCAGCTGGTGGTTGCCTTGCGATATGGGCAGGCCATCATCTGCATGCGACTGGGATTCGACCCCTTGTGGTTGCGGCTGCGCCAGTTGCGGATCTGATCCGCGGCCATGAGCTTCGAGTCTCAGATGAAGGAGATGCTGTGGAGCGCTACATGAAACAAAAGCCAGTAGGTCCTGGCCTCGAGGAATACCAGCAGGCATCGCCGGCCGCATTGCTTCCCGTGACATTTCCCTTGTGCGTGATCTACGGAGAGAAGGATTCCGACGTACCTCCAAAGCTGGTAAGAGCATACGCTCAAGAAGCACTTCGACGCTCCAAAGCAGAGCTTGTTTCAATTCTGGCAATTCCAACTGCTGATCATTTTGACATTGTGAATGCCAAGACTGAAGTATGGCTTCGGCACGTTGTTCCGAACATAGCGGAGATGGTCGGAAAGCATTTTGGGGACGCAGCCGCTCTGGCATTACGGTGATCAAGATGGGTTCTTGAAAAGGCAACATGGAGCGCTTCCAAATGTGCTGCAGGTGCATGGTTGGAGCATGTTGGCTCGTGATTCAAGTGCTAGTTTAGCGCGCTTTTGTATTTCAAAGCTCACGTTAATTTGAGAGGGGATTATTTGGGTATGTCTGGGTCGTATGCAGGCATCAAGGTTCCGGACTTTGGCAGCACAGGTCTCTGCAGCTGCATTGCAAGTCACATACTGAACCAATCCCCTGAGCTCAATCTGTTGATGGGTCCAGGAGCCAACAAGTGATCAACCTGTTTTCTGCTCTCGCGAGAGGCTGGAGAATAATAGATGGGATTTGAGGCTTGCACCGCAGTATAGCGCAGCTGTGTGCTCGAGAACAGGCAGTTGGAGGATCATGGCAAATAATGTTTTGTACGCTTGTTCACCAAGCTTGGAGAACAGATGGCTCTGGACTGCAGCTGCTGCTGTTGCTGACTAAACCATCTTCCAGAAGCCTACAGGTACTCGCGTAACAGCTTCGCAACACAAGGTCTACAGTTGGACACATTCTGTATGAACATGCGCTTCTGGCCGCTGGTTTTGTTGGCTGCTTCGTGCTCAGCATTTGTTTCTTCAAATGAATCCAACTATGATGCAGACTTGAACGAATGGGGGCTGTCTAGGGGCTGGATCCTGCCCGACATCATAGCATCTGCTTGAAGGGTCTATGCTGCTAAAGGCAAGCTCAGCTCTCTCGTGGACAACCTAACCTGGAACCAGCTCATTAGCCTTTGATTGATGCAGTCAAAAACGTGACCTGGCCAGAGCTTTCTGGTGGAGATGCGCTTGCAGCAGATGTGTTTTGCCTTTGTGAATTAGCTTCCGCGGGAGCTGCAGCTTGCTCAGCTTGCTGGTGCAGGCGACAGCATCCTGCCTCATGTCAACCTACGGTGTGCACTTGCAGCACATGTTGTGAGCCTGAGCAACACGAGATGGACTCAAAACGCTGGGATGCCTCTGTCAACAAAGGGGTGCCTTGACGTTTTGGAGGAAGCCGAACAGGTCCTGCACCAACGCAGGGGCTCCTCATCAAGTTGCAACCATTCCTGCAGCTTGACCTGAAGGAGCACGGCCATGATGAGTGTCTGCACACCTCATAGTGTAAGCAAACCGTGCCTAAAATGCCGGCCTCGGAGAGAAAACACACACAGATCTCACAAAGGGTTTGTTTGGCATCTGCTAGCTGTTGCAAGAGCCAGGCCACTCACCAACAGAAAAGTGTGTTTATGCGATTATGGTATTTCTACTAGCTGCAAGGCATGCTTCCAGAAATTTGGCGAATCGATCAGCATTTATGTGTGCTTCGAGCGACTCATAGAATAAGTGGTTGATTCTTGCAGAGCCTTTCTAGCTTGATCGGTTGCTTGACACATGTATGGATGTCGCTGAAGCCCTTGAAGCCCCCCTTCAAGCCCTTGAAGCCTCCCTTGAAGCCCTTGAAGCCCCCCTTCAGCCAACCCTTCGAAGGGGAGCTTGAGGGAGGATTTAAGAAGGAGCATAGAAGAGAGACTAAAGAGAGCTGAAGAGGTCAATTCAAGAGGTTTAAAAGGTGGCAGAAAGGGGGACTTAGCGCGTTTTTGGTTTTAAAAAAAAGCGGGGGGTCGAGGGAGGGGCGCAGCTCTCCCCGCGGGGGGGGTTGATGTCCATTCCGATTTCATTTTGTTTGAGATGGACCGCTGATGTGATGTGGTTGTTTGGATTGCTGAGTTGTTTGTCTGAAGATGTGACTACGGCTGCCTACTGGCTGTTGGTTAGACGGTTCGTTTGTGGTTTGACAAGTTGATGAATAGATCATGAACCATGCTCAAGCTTGAGGCGGTACCCACACAAACACAGACTTTCGAAAATAGTTTCTCGCATATTTCAGCATACATGCTGCAGTGCAGAGACGACATTATGTCCTCGTGTTGCCCTATGGTGTTCAACGGGATGATTGCCTTTTTCTCTCAAAAAGCAGCATCGGTCAAACAACTGCAATCTGCTGCCATGTCGCCGACATGCAAAACGTCGACGAGATTGATGGCAGCTACGGCAAATGATTCTCCTTGGGGTGCCAACTCGAACGAGATACTGGCGGATCGTACCTGGCAACTGTAGTGCCGTGCTTCCAGTCTGCCCTTTGGCCGTGTGGGAGTCTTGCTTACGGAAATGCTGCCTGCACGAGATGTTTGCTTGGGTAAGGCGTTGAAAGCCAAGCCCTCTAGGACAGCATGGCGAAATGCCGTAGGAACGCTTTGGACAGCAGCGAGTCTGGCAGTTCAGCCCCACAGAAGCAGTTATACAGCAGGGATCCGTAGCCTCAAAAGCACTTCTCTCTGGGCACGAGCTGTGGCTCTGTTGCAGTTGATGCGCACCAGGCTGCAACCTGATTCAGTTGCTTTCGGAACTGTCCTTGGAACATGCAGGAGTTGGCAGACAGCATTCCTTTTTATTGAAGTGCTGGAAGTTGCTGCTATGAGGGTTGGCAGCATAATCCTGGGTCAAGTGACAAGTGCATGCATGCGCCAGATGCTGTGGGAACGTGCTGGTCACCTTCTAAGTTTTTCTAGCACCGAGAATATGCCTGATGTTCAGAGTTGCACGGCCGGAATTCAGGCTTGTGTTGGTGAGTGGGGCCAGGCCTTACAGAAATTCGAAGATATGTTCTTACTTCGCCTAGGTGTCGATGACGTTGCAAGAAAGGCAACGTTAAACTCATTGACACAAGCTGGATTATGGCAGAAGACGCTTCAGATGTTTGACAGCCTGCATAACTTGGATGAGATCAGCATGTCCAGTTGCAAAACTGCATGTGCCAAAAGTGTCAACTGGGCAGTGTCTATGAACCTACTGAGTGATGCTTCTCGCCTACATTTGTCTCTGGATACCATTAGCTTGGGTGCTGCAATAGCAGGGTGCGACAAAGGAGGACAATGGCCAGTCTGTCTGGCCCTACTTCAGGACGCATTGGAGTGGAAGCTTCAAACCGATGCTGTTTGCTGGGAAGGTGCGATGCCGTCCTTCGAACCCATATGGCAGTATGTGCTATGCACAGTGATGGAGCTGGCACGGATTGGACTGTCACCACGGACAGCTTCTTGTAACCGCGCTATCAATGCATGCCAGCGGTGCAGCGAGTGGCAATTTATATTCTGTCTGCTCAAAAGCGGCCTGGAGAGAGATGCTGCCAGCTTCAACTCGGCACTTTGGGCTTTCCGTGCTTCGCGATGGCAAGTAGCCCTGCGGACCTATCAGTCCATGATTGATGCTCGGCTGCATGTTCCATGATTGCGTGTGTGCAGAAGCCTTTTCTGACTGTAAGGCCTGCATTCCTTAAGTATTCAACTGCGCTGGGTCTGACGTGCATTGCCTCGCAAGCTGCATTTCCCGCGTTACCGGCATCTGCGAATGTTGATGATCCACGATAACTGTTTCACTTAATGGTGATCAAAGCATTCCGCAGCCTTCGTGTTCATCCTTTTGATTTTGTTTATGCCGGCGTGATGTTTTTAAAATGTCTCCCGGGAAAATGACAACAAAATGCACGTGGGCAGCCTTGCACATGAGGAAGTGGCATGAAGGGGCAGGGCTTTAAACTTCGAGGCATGGTTCTAGGATGGACCAATTGTTCTCGTGGGCATGCTGTTGGCGGAAACCGTTTCCTCTGCGCACGTGTTGGTCAGTCAGGGTCATGAGACCAGGTGGAGAGCAGATCACTGATAGACTCGCAATGCAATCCGCGCTGATGATTAGTATCCAATCTTTCTTTTTGCCGGCAAGCATGGTGTTGCAGCACTCATCACGTATGTTGGAAGGCAGGAACACAAAACATCCCGTTTTCCCATCAAGCACGGCGCTCGCCTTCCAATTCGGTTTCTTTGCACCAGTTGGTAAATGGCACGGTTCAGCTACCCGGCAAAATCGTCATAGCAAACCACAGAAAAAAGAGGCGGAAACAAGAGAACACCCTTGTGCTCTTTCCTCATGTGCATTCAGACATGTTGTCAACGCTGGAGCGGAGTCACCTCCGTGGCTTGTGCAAAATTGTGCTCTACCTTCTTTGCTGGGCGTCAGGGCCCCCTGGATCTTCAGAAACGCAACATCATGCAGTCATCTTTATGAGCGCAATAAGCACCGTACAACAGGAAGCCCCAGCTCGTGCTCGCCCAAATTGAGGATGTTACGTGTGCTGTTTGGTTGATCAAATGCCGACTTGATGTCTTGCAATCAGAGATGTCTAGTGTCATAGCTAAGGAAGGTAGAATTGGGCCGGATGCTTCAACGGAGCGTGCGCTCGTGAGCGCGCTCAGCAGATGTCAGTCGTGGCGCGTGGCGTTGCTGTCGGCCGCAATGCAACTGGACTGCAATTTTGACCTGCTTGGTAGTTTAGTTGCCTGCGGACGCAACAAAGACATGCGGTCAAATCAGTCGAAAAATACGGTCAGTACTATGGTAATGAAAGGCACACTTGCGAATCTAAGCTATCTTAGCAAGCAGATGTAAACAGGCCCAGTTCACAAACAGCCTGTCAGCGGGCTGACCGAGCTCAAGTGCTGGTGTCAACACACCACCATGATACAGGGGTGGTGTGGATGTGCCATTGGGGCGTTGCGATGGGGTTGTTCTTGTTGACAATGAGGGGACCGCGAGTTTTTTCCTAAAAGCCAGGAGAAAGCCCGTTGTCTGTTATGGGGGCTCCCAGAAGTACCATTGTCTATCATCTCCTAGTCCCATGTGCATTCGACATCAGTTTTCTGCAGTGCCTGTCCATATCTGTCCATCATTGAGCACGTATCATCATCTCTCCATCGACTGGCTTATTCATGTATTGACTATTGCACTCCTCGGTCCTGTCAAAATCTCACAAGTTGTGGGTTGCTAAAAGTGATGTGTGTACAATAACATAGCAGCCTTTCAAAAAGCAGTCCCGCAGGGTTCCCAGGAAGCCAGCCAACACATTTTTCCAAAAAGGTGTTCACAGCATCCCTTGACGTATTCTATCAGTTACCATTTGCATTTGTTCGAACAAGTTTGTCAAGAAGCGTTCCACATCTGGATCCTGGCGCTACTTGCAGCGTCAAGTGCTGTTCGGGAGCGCTGCTTGGAACGTTTTCAGAACAATTCTCTTCATGGAGCGCCGTCATAGAATGCTTTTTTGAAACCTGCACCGACTCATTTAGTAAGCCCCCCACCAGCATCCAGCCCCTGCTCAGAAAGTCACTGCTAGAGCATTTCAAAGGCATTTCAGATCAGGGTTCAGGACCAAACAGCGTGCAGAACAAAATCCTGGAAAGCACTTATTCTTGTCCAGGGCATAATCCTCATGACGAAATCATGGACATCAGCATCGAATTTACCTACCAGTAAACATCCTGATTGTCTACATCTAGCATGTATGTCAATGCGGCTGGCATCACCAGCGTCATCAGCACCAGCATTTTCTGTCAGCAGTTTCGGTCAGTTGCGTTTTCATTACACGTTATCATACTTGACGCTCATCTAGTATCAACATCTTGCAGGCATCCCTACAACACGTCTCCTCTTATCAGCATGGAAGCACTGCCATGAAGGAAGGGCCGTTGTTGTCAGCACGCCTCTCCTCCTCCTCCTCCTCCTCGCTCGTGTATCTCCACTATCTTCATTGACATCGTTGTCAGTCACCTTGGCAATCGACGTTTACATATGGATCTTCATGATTGCTTGTCTCATCTTGTTCCGCAGCCGATCTTTTTTCGTCAGTATCTTGTTTCGAAACGTGTTTGCGTTGGCGCTGCTTTCCTGCAAGTTTGCGTCGGCGGCTACCTGAGGTTTCCAGGGTTTGAGTGGCATGGCATGTTGGGGACAAGATCTTAGTACAATGCAGACAGTCCCTCGTGTCTCGCCGCATCATGCCACCCATCTCGTCAGATCGACTGTGACATGTTGGCTGGACAAATCTTGCGCTCAAAAAAATGTTCCCACGTGCATCCCAACTGAGGACTGCACAGGTCTCGGAAGTTGGCTGGTCAGCAGCTTTGCCTCCTGTTGCCAGTTTCGTCTGGCAGCAGGCATGTGTTTTTTTCACGGCTTTCATGGCCAAGGATGGCGTCTCATGCGATAGCCTTCCCTGCAGATCATGGATATCTGAATGCGCAAGTGGATCGCAGTGGAGAAAAGCTCTCGCCATGTTCAGAAGATCAGCTGAGTACTCTCTGCAGCTGGATGCAGATTGCTACGATTCCATCATATCTGCAGGACATTCAAACCGATGCTGGCAGCTAGCTCTCGATTATTCAAGCTACGTTCTGTCCAGACCCTCATCCCAGGCAATGTGGCAGCGACACGCTCAGATGGCTTCTGGCAAAGGAAGCTGGCAAGCTGTTGTGGTAGCTTTTGCCAACATAGAGAAGGCGTCCACAGAGCCCGATCTGAAGATGACCGGTGCGCTGTGCGATTCTGTTAGAAGAGGCGGATGGCAGGAAGCTATTGCTGTGCCGTGCCACTTGGACTCACAACAGGTGGTATTGGATGCTATCGTATACAGCAGTGCCATGAGTTCATGCCGGCTGCACGGGAAGTGGCAGCTGGCAGGTTGTTTGCTGAGTCATTGTGCAGGTTATACCCAATGTGACACGATTCTTTGGAACACATTCTTAGCAAGCAGGGGTGCCCCCTGGCCAACAGCTGTGAACATCCTAAGTGGCATGCACTCGGCTGCTTGCCAAGCTGATGTGATCTCGTATAACTGCTTGCTAGCTTCTTGCAGGGATTCATGGCAGCAGGCCGTGGCCTGCTATCAAGACATGACTCATATGAGTCTGGAACTTGATGTGGCCTTTTCCACTTTGATAGATGCTTGCACCTATGCTGGGTGTGAGGAGGTTGGGAAGCGTGTGTTGGCTGATGCACGGCAGATTTCGTGCACTATGCGATTTTGGGCAATGGCGGAAATGTTTGTGTTGAAAGGTCTGGATTCCGCTCTTGCGGACATATTGCAGCAGGTGAAGAAGCGAATGTTAACAACTGCCGAGATTTCCAAGCTGTGGTGGGCGACCGCCTCTTTGGGCCTGCGCCACCACAAGCTGCTTCTTCAGCTCGAGAATCAAAGCACCAGCCAGATGTCGCAATTCAAGCTGGAAGAGTTGGTATCACTTGCCATGGGCGCTTGCACCTCTGAAGCAGGACCGCCATTACTATGCATGCTTCGAGATGAGGTCTTCTTTAGAGCAGATGCCATTGAGATGTCTGAGCGTGACGAAGGGATGGCCCGTCATGAGGTCTTACAACAACTTATTGGCATTCTATGGGCATTGAATTTTGCTGCGCCTGTAAGCAGTCGAGTATTTCAGCGCTTCAAGCGGCTGTTCAATACTCTTGCATCCTGTTTGGACGCAAGAGTCAGTTTCAAGACAGCCCGTTTTCCATCACCCCGCGTCAGAAAGCTAAGCTCACTGAAATCTCCCGTGGTGTTATTGGCGATGCCAGAGTGTCTTGTTACTGCAAAGCCTTCCGGTTGGGAAGTATATGGTGATGCTAAACTGCAGATGCTGCCCTACATTCAGACATTGACGGGGCAACTCCCCATTCAGAATGATCCTGGTCATGGGTTTGGCTTCCTGCACCGTCTGGACATACCGAGCTCCGGGTTGATCTTGTCAGCAATGACGTACAGATCGTTTTATGATCTTCAGCTCCAACTGGCAAGCGGCCGGCTTCTGCGAGACTATGTTGTCTTATGCCATGGGTGTGTTTCAGACCGTCGCAATGAGATTCAAGCACGCCTCAAAGTTGGAGACATGGCAAGCGCTGGTGCTCAAGGCAAAGCGTCTCACACGTTGCTGAAGCTGTCTGCAAGAGTGAGCGACACTCAAGGCATTTCGCTAAGCCTCGTTCTGATACGGATACTGACTGGACGGCTGCACCAAATTCGGAGTCATGTGGCCTTCATTGGACATCCAACTGCGTCCGACAGCAAGTACACAACAGCTCCAACATTCGCATCTGATATGGCGAGCTGTCCCCGAAATTTTGTTCACAGATTTAGTCTTTCGTTTCAAGATCAGGCAGGCTGCAGCCAGCGGGTGTATATGGCGCTTCCTCACGATCTCTGTAACTACTTGACTTCGCTAACCGCTGTGGATGCAAAATCAGCTCACAGGCTGGAGACGTGGTCGCGCGGCCGAGAGCAACTCTGGGATGATGATTCGAATTGCGCATGAGTTTAAGACAAGGCGCGAACCCTCTTGGGCATCATGACAGGCTCTGCCCGCTGTTCATTCGCGTCATGCCTGAGTCCTGAGCTTGGAGACGTGGGCTTGCCGCTCGGATGTCTCATGGGACTTGACTCAAGCTCGACGCTGTATGAGAAGCAGCTGTGCCAATCAAGCTTTGTGTGATCAGATTTCTTCGCAGCATGCAGGGTCCTCGGCTTCATTCGTGACGCTGGTCTTCGTGAACAAGGAAAGGAGGATGGAAAGTAGCGATGCACCTGATAAAGAGTGCAAGGCAGTTCGCCTGGTGTGTGCACTTCTATGCAAGAACGGCAGAGGCGGAGAGGCACAAACGGCACAAAGCAACTGGAGGCATCTGGAGACTAAAGAAAAGGCACCCGGTCAAGACTTTGTCACCTGTGACATTTGAAGCCAGGAGCCATCCCCAATGAATTCATTCATTTGGATCTTACAGCCCGGGGCAGGGAAAACAATCGCATGCTTCGCTTTTTCGCCGCTGAGAGGAGAGCTTAGGGCAACAGGCATGGGGCAGCCTGAAAAAAGCGTCGCTGCAGAGCTGCCGATAGGCGTTTTGGGTGTAAAAAAATTGATGCCTTTTTTCAAAAAGCCCAGAATAGTTTGTTTCAATTGTCTGGAAGTTTTAGTGGGTCTCAGTGAGATCCAAACTTCAAGAACTGGTTTTCATCTAGCAGCAAGTTTAGGCAGGCTTGAGGGCTGAAGGTATTCTTCTTTCAATCTGGGTCCGGTCGTCACGTGTACCCTCAGGCTTTCACACAACAAAGTACTTTGTTCAGTACACGTGAGATGACTGCCGCCATCCCGAAGTAAGGACTCGTGCTTAGGAGATCCGCACGACAGTTGTGTGGGAAGCCGCGCCGCCAATGAAAGTTTGTACAAAGAGGCGACAGAACCCTTAAAGTCTGCAAAACGCATCACCGCCTGTCAGTCGTATTGTAACCCACCATGCAGGGACACCTCGCAAGGTGCACCATGGTTGCCCCGGGATCTAGCTTTTTCTCTTTACATCGTGCTTGGTCCCCAGCAGCAGAAGCTTTTTCACCTCGCTCCTACCCTTGCTCAGTGGTGACTGCTGTGCAGTTGGCTCAGCGTCTTGGAGCTCATTGGTACCAGCTGCCCCGGAACGGGTCATAGCTGCCTCTGAGCGAATGGTTAAACCATGCCTTCAAGTGCCTTAGAATAATGAAGAAGCCATTCAAGAAAGCGAGAACATGCGAAAACCTGCTTGCATGTGAGCGGCTCCAAGCCAAGGACCTGAGTGCCTGGCTGGCGAGGCTGGTGTTCGACAGCGTTGTGCCAGACATCGGCAAGTAACCAGGCCAACAGCGATGATGAGCCTGCAGAGCTGCAGGGTTCAAGACCTGGGACCAGAGCTGAGGCGCCACGCATTTCCAGGGACCAATTTGTAACTTCTGCACGGCCGCAAGGTTACATAAGCAATGCTGCCCCCTGTTGCACTCCATGTCAAGTCTGTGTGCTGTGTGAGCACGGGATATGCAGACTTTCCCTGGCTCGGCAAACTGTCCAATTGCATTAGCCTGGTCATGCTTTCCACCACGACAAGCCTGTTTCATTACGTCGCGGCAGTCGCGTGACGTCAGTTGCATGTTTAGATCGCTGACTACCTGTCCCTCTCAGGCTGGCTTTAGAGGTGCCAATGGGATCTTCATTGATTATATGTCCAGACCAGCCCGAAGCCGACATCCCATGTCAGAGTCCGAGGTTACGCGAATGATCAACTAGTAAGCAGGATCCTTCCCAGTTGAAACGCGAGACGTTTTAAGGCTGCGGTGGTTGCAGGCAGATCCCAAATCGAGGCCGCATGAAAGCCAACGCAGCAGAGAAATGCATTCGAGCTGCCAGAGGCAGAAGATCGCCCATCAAGTGTCAAAGAGCCAGGCACGACATGGCTTGGTAATGCGTTTCTGAATCGGCCACGCTGTGAGGCAGGCAGCAAGATGATGCGCAGCTTCAAGGAGAGGGCCGACAACAGAACGTTTAGGAAGGAAAGTGGCCAAAGATAGAGGAGCACATTTGAATCATTTGTTTTTTTTGCTGAACTTTACTGCGAATTCGGCTCAAAGAGGTCAATTTGCAGGGTTTGGGCTGAGCTCTGAAGTGCTGCAACATGCAAGGTTGGGCTTCTAATGAGTTAGAAATGGTACCAAGGGCTTGGGAGTCTGGCAGGCAGCTGATCATGGAGAGCGTCTACTTTGGAGGCTTGTCCCGCAATGCCCTCAGTTCAGCGTCAGGCACCTGCAGAGATGAGCGCAACAATGTGCAACATGGCGGCGGTGAGGCGGTGACACGCCCCCAAGGGAGATACCAACGCTGGGAGCTGCTGGCGGCCGTCCGCGGGTTTCTGACATGACCCTGAAGGTTTCTGGTCGGGCTTTATGTGGGTGCCGACATTCTTGCAACCCGCAGGAGAGGGAAAAGGCATGTCCGTTTGCCAGCAGGGAGCTTTGCGGTGAAACATTCATTGCCAATAAAGTTTCCAGTGCTTGCCATGCTGAGGAAACGAAGATGCTCGAGTACTGGCCAGACATGAATGCATGGCTCTGGCTCTCGGGCAGCATTGGTTCGAGAGGGTGGGCGAGCTGTGCTCAGACACTACGTGCTAGGCTCTCACGGATCAAACGGGCGAGTGCGTTTTAAAGAGTGGTTTCTGGCCATCGAAGGATGTGATCAAGAAGTCCGATGTGCCACCAGGACCGCTGTAGCCAGGGTTGGTTGCCAACGACCAAAGGGGATTGCTTTGGGAGGCCCCCTTCTGTTCCACAAGGAGTACGACAGATGCCTGGTGACGGAGGTGCCAAAGAAACCATCTTGACTCCACAGCATTCCGCAGCGCCGCTGCGAATCTTTTCCTCTGGAGCCAAGGACCTTGAGCGAGCTCAGCCTGTACTGTCGCATCCAACAAGTTGCACAGGTTGGAGCTTGGCAGTTTGGGCTTACATGCCACCTTTTCCAACCTCCGAAGGCATGCCGATCCCTTGGAAGCAAATGCAAAAACCCGACTTGGAGGAGGTGCCAAAGAGCTGTGGCTTGGTGGAAAAGAGATGGACTGCGGCTTTGTCTGGGCTCAGCTGGTTCCAAATCGGCCATGGTGATGAGGTCCGAAGGTCCTGTATCCTGAGATCAAGCGCCGCACCCAAGAAGCTTCGCAGCAGCCTGTACTGCAGCTGACTCCTCATAGGAAATCCTTTGCCACCGCGAGCCAGTGCTTAGGATATGTCTTTGCGGACCTCTGATATAGAGTATGCCCAGCCCAAAAAACCAAGCTGGCAGAAGCTGGGTTGCCTTTAACGGGATCGGAGCGAGAGATTTGGGTTCGGCTTGATGGCAGTCGCAAGGACGATTCGTCCTCGCCGACGATCGGGCTGCATTGTTGACCTCTTGACCACCAGCTACCAGCAGCTTGTTCTTCAATGGTTTCTCCAACTTCTGAACATATTGAACATGACGCGATCCCCGCAAAGGTTTCCTTCGTCAGAACTGCCTCCGCAGCCTAGCTACAGGCTCTTGGCCGCACCCGTCAAGATGCTTGGGGACAGCCCGCACTCATTTTCTGGCTCAAACCTCTCCCCATTGTGCAGGGCTTCTGGTCGCTGCTCTTCAGATGTGACCGACATCGACGGCAGCGTTGCCCGCTCAGCAGCACCCGCCGCCTCACTGCAATGTGATTGTAGCCAAGCCACTAGTACTTGCATGCAGCGCCGAACATCATGGAACCAGTTGTAAAGACAGCATCGTTGACAGGCACGGAGGCATTTCAGTGACTGGTCTCCACTGGCATGTGTGTTGACCGTCGCTGATGCTCCTTTGCTGCTGTTCAAGTTCAGGTGACACGATGAGGCATCTTGACCTGAAAAGACGTGAGCTGTTTCCAGAGCGTCCATGAGCCGATCACAACGCATGGCTAAGTGTTCTGACTCATCTCAGGATTGAGGAGGAGCTACGCAATCCGCGGCACCAGGCCGGCCTCCAAAGACGGGAAGGACAGCGAAGACAACTCCAGCCCGCACTCACGGGTTTTTGCTATGTTCTTGCATGGTCGTATAGATCTGCTGCTATCAGTTGACTTGAACGTGGGCACACAGCGCCTTCCCTCAAGCCCCAAAAAGGCTGCAACAACAGTGGAGATGAACGCAATCACATCACAAATGATTGCGCATGTTTACAAGCTATCAGCCATGCAGTTGAAAAGGCAAAGGCAAACCAGCGAGCAGTTGTCTCTTCTTGCGAGGCTTCCATCACAGCCGCAATGCGTAGTTTTGGAGGCACGTCCGCTGCCAAAGGGCAATTTGTTGTTGAGCACTGTTGCTACACTGCTATAGCAAGCTGCCAGCTGCGAGGCAAAGAAGACGCTGCATTGGTGTGGGCCCAGACGTCGGGGCCATGTTTGCTCTCGCCTGTGGCCACGCGAGGAGACCTGCTTCCGAGCCACGCCTAGAGCCGGCATGGCGCTTGGCAGATTTTGAACAGAGTCAGCAGAGAAGTCTGCGAAGCCTTGTCCATCCCATCCGATCCCTTCCAGCCAACAAGGACGCAAGCCGGTAAGGCTGGTACAAGAGGAAGGGTCGTTGCAAGGTAAACATTGCTCGTTTTCCATGACTCTTATCATCTCTTGTCGCTAGACTTTGTTTTGCTGCAATGCTCGTGACTGTTATTATTTCGTTGCGTGCTCGCTTTGCTTGAGGCTTGGAAAAAAGACCCGTCGCCTTGCGGGAAGGTGCCTTCCGAAAACTTGCCGAGAGTGCCCCCAACAGACTATGAATGCAGGTCAGCCGCTGGAGCCCAAGTACCAGGTTCCAGTTGTTGACTTGGCGACCTCTATGCATGTACGTTGCCTGGCCGGGTCAGATCTGGGATCGTGGAGCCGTGATGAGCTCCCCCTCATAGGGGAGATGTTGCCCAACTCAGAGAAGTGTAGGAGAAGAACCCAATGGCATATTTGCTTAGATAGTATGAACATGCTCGCCAGAACCCTGACAGCATTATCCAAGCCTGACAACTGAACATTTTCCTCTATAACCCCTAAATAAATCTCTTAAAAGAAGCCGCTGAACCTTATTGTAGTGACTTAGGTCCTTACAATACTCACCTACAGGATCTCGGGGCTCACAGCATAGGAGTTCTAGGTTGGGCTAGAACTGGGGCAGGCGCACTTATGGCCTAATTCGGGGCAATTGTAACCGCACTTACAAGTACCCATGAGCCTGCAAGCAGTTTCCAAAATCGAAGTCAGGTAGCTTATCTACCCCCTATGTATTCCTTGATTGTCAGGGTCCAAGTACCCAAATATTGGGTACTCTAATACGGCCTTATAATTTGGGTACTTGGACCCTTTTAGGGTGAGGGCGGCCATGTACGCATGGATCCTAGAGAGCCCACATCCGTTCCGTGAAGCACTACGCTTCACGGTCAGATAGGGATGCAGCGAGCGGATCATGACCGTTGATCCGCTTTCTGGTGGCAGAGGCTCCTAGAGGGAGACCAGGCGCCCCCAGAAAAAAAGAGCCAGAGGCACCCACACAAGAGCATGGTTCCGAGGCTACCAGAGTGAGCGGCGCGATATGGGCGACGATCCACCACCGACGCAACGACAGCAGGCGCGTCTCGACAAGCGATTCCCAAAGAGCCCACATTGTTCCATGCCATGTGTGTCTGACAGGTCGGCGTCATAGATGGATGTGCTCCTAGAGCAGGTTGGGGGGTTGCCATAGCTCCATGCTCAACACTGGGGCAGCCAGCTCTCAAAGTGGCGAGGGAAGATGCGCAGTGGGCCACAGTTCAGCCTTTGCACCGGCGACCTTGCAGGGGCCAGGCCGCTCTTGGATGCTCTTGGTTTCCTGTCCCATTCTTCGGCAGACATACCGTATGTCCAATATCTATGTACCAGGCCTCAGCGTCATGTTGGGGCACTGCCGGTTTGCCTGCCGCTGGCTGCATTGGGCACGAGCTTTCGATTCACGGTTTTCATCAACTAAGGCTGCACTCGGGTTGATATGCTTCTGTGAGACCCCTTCGAGGGCCTTGAGGTATGGTCCGCCAGGCAACCGGCCTTCTTTAAGCACATCCTTGAACACGGCGGACATTGAGGGTGCACAGGCAGCCTCGAAGCAGCTTTGCACATGTTCAAGATTGTTTGCAGTACATGTTTGAGGGCGCATTCTGAACATTTCTGGACGCAGGCTGATACGAGGCTCCAAGGCGTGCGGAAGACGCCTCGACTAGAATCATGATCCAAAGCTTTGACACGCCGCGTGATGACAAAACCACCATGACATTCCATAGGTACCCTATAGTGACTATAGTGTTGCTGTAGCGACTGACGCACGACTGCTGTTGTGGGCCATGCCTTCTTCGCAAGCTGCGCAGCTGCGCTTCGCTGTAGAAGTGATGTCTCACCCTTCTCCTCTTCCAACATGGAGGAGGGGCAGATGCTCGCGATCGATCAAGAGTCATCTGAGAACCCGGCCTTGCTTGGACACTTGTGTTGCGCTGTTGCAGCAGATGCAGGATGCCAAAGAGCTTGTTCATTTTGAAAGGCCAGAATCTTCTACAGCACTTAGGTATCTGCAAGTGTGAAGTCTCACCTCACAAGGAGGGGTCTGTCAGGCTTGAGTGGAACTTGATGGACTTGCTGACCAAGTTCTGGAAGGCGAGGAAGCATCCTGACTGGGCCCGGACCTTGGATCGTGATGAATGTAGGCGTAGAATAGCGCGAACATGCTGCAAGGTTCATTGATTTTGCAGGGCACAGCTTGTGTCGTGCCCATGCCAGCAACCTTCACGTTCGAGCTCGAGGGTGATGTTTATTCAGCGCACCATGCAATCAAGCCTCAGCAACCCCCGACGAAGAAAGTTTGACCACGCTCGACCAGCTTGTGACAGATGGTCTTTTGCCGCGTCGCCTAGCGGAACCAAGTTGCTTCCATCTTGAACCGCATCTTTAGTTAACTTCAGCTAGCACAATCAATGCTAAATTACGCCCTCCATCTTTCCGTCATTGCAATCTTCTTTTTGACATGTGCGCGAATGGCCTGCTGCTTACTTCCGAACAGCGGCTTGCTTTGGCGCAACGGGGCCTGTTGAAATCATGGCGGGCCATAACTCCTCGAGCAGCGACCAACTTGGCCCAGCAGAACTAGCTGCGGACGAAATTTGGCGAATGAAGACTGGTTGGATGCGGCAATCAATCGCCGCAGTCCAACAAACAGGCTCGAGTCATCGATTCTGGCTTTTCTTTGTTTGTGATTGTCAACTGTCAGTCACCTGGCCCACCCGAGCTTCAGAGTATTTGTGAGTTGCACGGAACTGTGCAAACTAGTTCGCTCTGGTGCAAGACGTCCAGATAGCAGGCAGATTTCTTTTACATCGGCCGTTTTGTACTGCATCGACTCGTTGTTTAGTTGAGGGGGCGTACGGGTTTTGCAAATTGCTGATTATGACGCTGCCTACATGCAGTTTGCTGTGTCTGGTGTGATATCCAAGACAGCATGTGGACGTAGGGTGCCTCATGGGACTTGGCATAGGGATCTGTTCGGATCAAGGGGTTTTAGGTATTGTTTGGGGTATATTCGGTCATCGGTGTCGTCTGTTTCTGACATGCCTCTGCGGTTGCTGACAAGTGCTTTCAGCAGGATTGGATTTAATGAGATGGTCTCAGCGGGTTGTTGAGGGTTGCAAGCAGGTGTCTGACCATGTCCCATTCGAAATTCCTTTGTTAATGTACATTTCTATTTACTCAGCATGTACATGGGGAGATGTATATTCTCGCCGCCTGATGCGAGATAAAAATCCGTTGCCTGTAGCAGAAGGTGGATGGGCCTGCCTGAACACTGGGCCTTGAATGCAAACGCCGTAGCTTTTGCACCAGAATCGGCGGACTTGGCAAGCTGCTCCGCAGACATCACCATGGCTTAATGCAAAACTTATGAAATGCAGTGATTGCAAGTACCGCAAGCATCTGCGGACGAGAGTTGTATTACCAAAGGAGGCCTTGCAAGCAAAGTTATCATGTTTGAGCCCCGATTGCTTAAGGCCACACCTCCAGATGTTCTGCAGCAAGTGGTGCGCCGTGGCTTGCCTGAAGAAGGGTTTCTTGTTATTTCTCCAGTTTTGGTTGTCTGATGCTAGGCATCTACATGCAGCACAGTATGGAGCCGTGGCCTTAGCAGGGCCTGAGCCTCAGAGCGAGCCTCCAGCTTGCTCTGAGCGCCTGCCGCCTACCTGCTTTAGCACTTTCCAGCAGCGCAGCTACCCGTTGGACAAAATGTGATCGCTCTGGCTGCAGTGGTCGTCATAGTTCGTCGCTTGCCGATAGCTACTGCACCGACTTTGTGGCATCAAGTCGCGGTCCTTCATTGATGATGATGATGATGATGATGATGATGATGATACCGTAGCTTTGGTGCTTATCCGCGCCTGGATGCCAATCACACTTCTTTGTTGCGCTAGTTTTCGCTGAGTGCTTCAGGGAAGCTTCGTTCTGGCAATATGGGAGTATTGTAGGCAGGGGCTGCTTTCTTGCCTTTACTTCGTTTGTCAGTTCAGGATGTGTGTTCAAGCGGAGTTGGCTGAACATATGAAGCAACTTCAGCAGGCGCGCCTGCCTGTGCTTGTTCAGACCCTCTTTTGTCCTGCCAGACTTTACAAATGATAGGATGGCTCTTGGTTTACCACTCGTATTGGACGGCCCGTTCAGTGGTGCAGATCGAAGCGCGAAATTGCCTGGTTGCCAGGCCAAGGCCATTGCCATGCAAGAGGCAATGGTCGTCCCTAGCTGAGCAACCCTAGCAGCTTTGGCTGGACCCGTCCACTGACAGCGTGATGAATCCAGCAAAGGCTCAGCGTGAGAACGTCAATGTCAGTGACAACACATCTCGGCAGACAGGACATGCCTGTCTTGCACCCCTTCTTGCAGACAAATCTGTTCAGCCAGCGCAAGGATTCTGGCACGAGTTTCATCGAGGCGATTTGTTGATCCGCAGAAACGACTCTGAGAATGGACGCGCAACCTTGCGGAGGCTCGAGAAAGGGGGAACTCCGTCCCGTCACTCCGGCCAAGACGCAGCTGTATGTACCTGCTGCTGGCGGAGCCAGTTCCCCAGCCTTGACATTGTTTGCAATATGGCAGTTTTTGCATGCTTAAGCCATGTCAAACAGTACCGCCAACGAATCTGGCCGAAAGGCATGTTTCTTTTCAAGGATTATCAAGGATTTTCAGGGAGAGAATCATTCCATCTTTCACAAATTTGAATGGCCTTATTTGGGCATTCTGCAAAAAATCGCGTGGAAGGTTTCACAGAAAGTAACCACGCCGTGGCTTGGATAGATCTTTTGCAAAAGTTTGCGCCGATGTTTGCGAAAGGAGTTTTTTGGATTTTGCGAAAGAAGTAGCGTAAGCTATACTTCCATTAATGCTGGCAAATGACACTTCAAACCACATCCACTTCTGAGAGCCTGACAATGTCTATCTTCAATCGCACGCATTGCTTTCCAGATTCTGTGCGTTGTGTGGTCGTGTTTTTCTGCCTCTGAAAAGCGCGGAAGATACGCGCAACTTCTGCGAAAGTTTGGATCAATCGATCGAAGTTATTTGAGAGTTTTCCCCTTCATCTGTGTGTGCAGTTCTGTCTCAAAGAGGAACCTTTCTGTTGTTCTCCATTTGGACTTGGCAGTGGAAAAGCGGAGTTTGCAGAGGACCCTGGGTTGCCCCTCCCCGATTTGCTTATCCATGGAAGCTCTGCCCGTGGTTGTCCTTTCTGATTTTTCCTTGAAGGCTGTAACATGCAAGTTTGTCAATGCATGCACTGGCCTTAGAGCCAAGATCTTCAGTTACGTCTGTTTGTGCATGTTGCGCACTCATCTTCCAAAACATTGTAGTTGGAATTAGAAAACATATCGAGAAAGCAGCAGTAGCCAAGCATGGGGCCAATTGGTCGGTCAAGGTGTGTGTGAGTGTTCGTGTTTGGCACCGGGAGCTGAGGCAAAACCAGAAGCCGTCTCAAAAAACAGAACGTGGCATCACTCAACTTGGCTCAATCAGGCGTTGGCAAACCTTGCTTGTTGACTGTTAAATGTCATAAACCCTGCTTGCGTTGGAAAGTTCAAGAATGGGGGTGTGTTATTTGCATTTGCACCTGTCTGTCCATGTTTCTCTGCCCCAAGAAGTGACTGTGTGATTTCATGCTCACGACATGGGTTGAGTCATTTTTTTGCAGTCATGAAGTTTCGAAACTTCACACTTCGGGCTGGGGCGCTGCCATCATGCCATGCTTTGTGGCCCCATGTGGCCCCAGCGACAAAATGGCAAATTCACGTTGTAGATGCTTATTCAGTGTCAAAATTTTGGTTGGGTGGGTGCGTTGGTTCATGCTTTGGGATGAAAGGAAAGAAGCACACGAAAGCAGGCCATCACCAACAGGCGCAGCAAGGAGAGAGGATGGAGCAATAAAGAAATAGTAGGCCATGTCTGCAGGTTATATGGAATGTTGTCTTGCTGGCCAGCGGCCAGCAGCGCAAGAGGACTTCAACGCATCTACATGGATGACTTGCAGGGATAGCTGAGTGTCAGTAGCTGCAGATTGCCGCCCATAAGCTCCTCAATATAAGCATTGTGCGATTCGAAGCATTGCAACAAGAAACACACAATGTCGGCAGGTCACAACCTTTAGACATGAGGCAGCATGCAGGGCTAACAGCATTTTCAACAAATCTGGAAAGAAGCATTACTTGGAGCATTCCATGTCCATGACCCGCCAGCGCCGGGCACCGTTTGCTGGCTCCGAGGCTCCGGGCCTATAGCCTTAGCCTGCAGCCATAGTGCAACCTAGTTCCAGTTCTTGAGTTAAGCTAGCCAAGTAAGCCAATGCGTGTAGTTAGGCAACTAATACAGTTTTCACCGCTGGAACAAGTTCCGCTTAATAAACAAAAGGTTGGGTCCTGGGCTGGTTAGTTTTCAAATCAACCACCACAAAGAGAAAGCACCAATCGAAAAGTGTAAAAGTCAGCATCAGCTTAGACTTGTTTGTTTTCAGAAGCAAGACCTCCAAATGAAAAAGGTCACAGCCAGCTTTGACCTTTTCTGTCGTTCTCAAGAAACATCACCACAAAAAAAAAGGTTGGGGTTGTATAAAACCACCGTTCCTTTCTGCTTGACCCGAAAAGTTGTTATTGTTTTATTTTCTTCTTATAGCCTTTCCAAATTTTGGGCGCCATCGTTTCGGTTATCGTTGTTTTTTCCTTTTATCGCTTTTCCCACTAAAACCCTACGTTTTGCACCTTGCAGAGCGCCAGGACATAATCTCCTGGCGCGGGGTTATTGTACAACCCCTTGAATGAAAAAGGTCAAAGCCAGCTTTGACCTTTTTCGGTTTCAAACAAAGACACCAAAAACAGAAGAAACATGAGTTCCAAATGAAAAAGGTCAAAGCCAGCTTTGATCTTTTCGCTTTTCAAAACAAGCGGAAAAACCGCTCACAACGAAAAAGGTCAACGCCAGCTTTGACCTTTTTCGCTATCAGAAAAATCACCGCCAACAGAAATTTCCAAATGAAAAAGGTCAAAGCCAGCCCTGACTTTGTTTTCAGCCAGAAAAACAGCCGCCAAAAAAAGCGCCACATGAAAAAGGTGAAAGCCAGCTTTGACTTTTTTTCGCTCTTAAATGAATACCATAGAACACGCTCAAAACATCATCGGAAAAAAACACGCTCCAAACGAAAAAGGTCAAAGCCAACTTAATTTGACCCTTTTTCGTTTTCAAAAAAATACATGGGGACAACGCGCTCCAATTGAAAAAGGTCAAAACCAGCTTTGACCTTTTTCGTTTTCAGAAAAATGCGTTGGCTTTCAGAAAAATACATCGGAAAAGCGGGCTCCAAATGAAAAAGGTCAAAGCCAGCTTTGACCTTTTTGCTTCAAAAAAATACATCCGAAAAAACAAGCGCTCCACGCAAAAAATGTCAAAGCCAGCTTTGACTTTTTCGGAAAAATCAGCGAACCAAACACGCCAAATGAAAAAGGTCAAAGCCAGCTTTGACCTTTTTCGTTTGGAGTGTTTTTTTCTTGTGTATTTTTCTGAAAACGAAAAAGGTCAGTTTAGGAATTAGGTTTGGGTGATTTCAGGTTAGGCGTCTTAAGCCCTAGACCCTAAACCGTGTTGCTTGGCTAGGGCGTTCCCAGTCGGGTTTAGGGTTTAAGTTTTAGGGTTTGTGTTTAAGTTTTAAGGTTTAGGGTTTGAGGTTGATTAGGGTTTAAGCGTTAGGGTTGAGTGTTTAGGTACGCCCAGCTCTTCTGCTACCACCTGGGCTGCGTGTAGGGTCTAGGGAGGCTGTCCCATGTAGGTATATCACAAAGAATTAGGAAACATGAGCGGGTTCAGGATTAGGAAGGTTGAATAATGCCTAAGTTGCAAAGAGGAATTATGTAGGGGATATGATAATAGAATAGGGGTGATATGTAGATATTTTGCGCAAGACTAAACCCTTAACCCTAAAATCGTACTTGCAAAGGACTCTAGGCTGCAAGTGTGTAATGACTTGACAGCTTTCCCACCCCGGCTGATTTCTACCATTGTGGTGTGTAAGGGTTTGGGGTTTAGGGGTTCGGGGTTTAGGGTTTAGTTACGGTATGTACTATACAAGAAGGCAAGAGGGGCTTACAATGCTAGAGTTGCAAAATGTTGCTTTCATGATATGCTACAATCTTAATGCCATAAAGTGCTCGATGCATCAGTCTGCATTTGTTGGTATCGTGAGTACCGCGAAAATCACTAGTACCACTACCATCAAGAATGCTGCTGTGAATCGTAGTAAGGGAGCTCTTGGTAATTTTGGCATGGTTGTTCACCCCCTCATTGCCTGCATGTCTGTTTTTTCGTTAATAGAAAAACCTTCCACATCAGGGCGTAAAGTTTTGGGTTTGCGTTTGAGTGCGGCGTTTCACAAAGGCACCCCAAATGTGGGGCGTCCATACGGGTCATAGCTTTCTTTTCCGCTAAGCTGGCTCTGACCTTTTTCATTTGGAGCGTTTGGTTCGGTGTCTTCAAAAAAAGAAAAGGGTCAAAGCTGGCTTTGACCTTTTTTATATGGAGGTCTTGCTTCTGAAAAAAAAGAGTCTAAGCTGACGCTGACTTTGACACTTTTCGATTAGCGCTTTCTCTTTGTGGTGATTGATTTGAAACTAACCAGCCCAGGACCCAACCTTTTG
>CAJNIZ010029879.1:0-31825 GCA_905231905.1 Symbiodinium pilosum | reverse complement strand
GTTATTGCTAACAAGCAAGTTCTGCCACTTCACACGACTTGCCAATACGGTCGCTACAGCGTGCATGCAGTTGTACACAGCGAGCACTCCCTTCTTTTTTGCTGCAGGAGGCGGAGCGAAGCGCATGTCGGAAGCACCTCAGGTTGGAGCAAGACGGGGGGTTGGTTGAGGGGTGGTTGCAGGTGCTTTAAACACTTTATGACAACGTCACCCCGGGGAGGGTGGGAGGGCACAAAGAAAAACTTGAGCGCAAAATGTTGCGCCAAGCCGACATCACTCGCAGAACTCTACGTTATTGCTAACAAGCAAGTTCTGCTACTGCACACGACTTGCCAAAACGGTCGCTACAGCGTGCATGCAGTTGTACACAGCGAGCACTCCCTTCTTTTTTGCTGCAGGAGGCGGAGCGAAGCGCATGTCGGAAGCACCTCAGGTTGGAGCAGAACGGGGGGGGGCCCAAGCCTAGTTGAGGGGTGCCCCCAAGTGCTTTAAACACTTTATGACAACGTCACCCCGCCCTTAACAAAACCCCGCGGCTGAAGGGACTTTTTGCTCGGGAGCCATGCACATATGCTGGTGAAACGAACTCTTAACGGAGGCAGAGTAAACTGCAATGCAAAAAGAAGGCATTAGGGCCTCCTGGGCGATGTAAAGCCTCATATGAGGAGGCGACATCGCAAAGGGTACCTACCACTAACTCGGCTTCAAAACAGGGGACTGAGTATCCCTTGGGGCCAAAGCAAACCTCCTGTAGAGGATGCGGCCAGTGCCCATACAAATGGCTACGGCAGGTACCAAGTATGGTCCTGGTAAAAGTGTACAGGGCGTGGCGCCCATTCATATACACCAAAACAAAGGGCGTAACGCCCATTGCAAGCGGGGATGGGCGAAACTGTACACCCAACTCAAGCCTAAGCCCCTTCAGTAAATGGCGATGCAGGAGCTCAGAAGGCCAAAGCCAGCGCCGTTGCCAGGGAGCAGCGCCGCCGCTGCTGACCAAACAGGGTACCCCCTACTCATCGTAGTTCTTCTTCGGGCGAGTCTGCTGCGGGTTCGTCGAGGCCGGGAGGGGGCTGGAGGTTCGGTGGTGGGTGGCTCCTGAGGATGTGCGAGGTGGAGGGGGCCAGCCCTACTGGGACGCCTGGCTTGGTCTTGCGCCAGCCATCGCACCGGAAGCGTCGCAGAGGCCGCTGATCCTGGCGAGATCCTCCTCCGCTGCTGTATGCTCTAATGTGGGGTTGGTCCTTTTGGAGGAGTACTGGATCCTGGATTGCCGCCTGACACCCGGGACCGAAGGGGAGGGATAAAACGGATACTGCTTGGACATGTGAGTGTGCAACACGGAAATGACAGCAGCACATGTGAAGTGTCGCTGCTACTTGTAGCAATTTTGGGTCCAAGGGCAGGTAGAATGATAAAGTATTGGCAGGCAGTGGCTGTTCAGCTCCTTGTGGTCACTGGATCTTTTGCAGCTGGAGGCGCGCTAGCCACTTGCGGCTGTTTCCTTTAGCATAGGGCACGCCCAAATCATGAGCATGAACGTCAAGTTGGATCTCCAAGGCTTAGGCGACGCGGAGGTGGGGTGGTATCGGGACCTGAAAGCGGGACAGCGAGCGCTCCTGTGGTACTCAGATGATCATGTCTGGCGTGACAACCTCATAGGCTTGGTCATTGGTGGAGAAGAAGTAGTGCTGTATACTCCTGACAACGACCTGTACATCGAGAGGATCGGCTGCAAAGGGGTTGGCCCTTGGCAGGGTGGTCCGCGATTTGGAAGCCTGTGGATGGGCCACTTACTTGGAGCACGGGAGGGTTCGGCGCCATGATTCTGACACTCTGAGCACCATTTTTGCGGTCAACCTTCTCAAGAATCTCTCACGCGTCATGGCGTATGAGATGCCGAAGACATATGCAGCCACCCCCGTGGATCACCAAGATCTCTGAAACCTCCCTTTGGGAGGGGGGGCGGGGGACCCAAAATTGCTACAAGTAGCAGCGACACTTCACATGTGCTGCTGTCATTTCCGTGTTGCGCACTCACATGACACTCTGAGCACCATTTTTGCGGTCAACTTTCTCAAGAATCTCTCACGCGTCATGGCATATGAGATGCCGAAGACATATGCAGCCACCCCCGTGGATCACCAAGATCTCTGAAACCTCCCAAGCCGCATCCCAAAGATGTAGTTCACGATGTGGGTGGGAGGGAGTGCCGAAAATCAGAACCACGGTTCGACTTTTCAAGTGTGAGAGGTGAGAGCAAAAGCAAGATGGTGACATAGTTTAGCTGGATAGGGCTGTGCAGTTCGTGTGAATGGCGCTCCCTGTTTGTTGCTGCCAGTGAGCTGGACATGACGGAGCCCCGTGGCGCAAAACCCTGGAGGACCTGTGCAAAGCCGCTGGCACCTGACGAGGTCCTGCTCGTCAATCCTTGAGCAAAGCAATAGCGTTCTTTTTCTCCAGGAGACCCCGTACTGACAGAAATCTGTGGTTACGGCCTGTACGTGATGGAGTCGGCGAAGCCATCTCAACCTTGGCAAATACCAGGCTTTACTCGTGTATGGGTGCTCAAAAAGGTATGGGATTCGATGTTTCTCAAGCCAGTGGATGATAGAAAGAGCCGACCTCATGCACTGATTCCCTGCTCTAACTTTTTCAGCGTCACCTGGCTTCAGATCCGAGACCCCCCAAGGTTCGTCAGCTGTACGAATGACACATGTCCTGTCTCGAGCAACAGAGAAAGTAGTGCATGGAGGAGCTAGCATGGCCGCAATAACCCGCCCTTTTCGGACATCCTCTTTGATTTTGAAGAGAACAGCCTTGTTGGTCAGGTCAAAGGCCGGGCCTCTTTCCAGCTCCCACTCACGAGTTGAGAAACCAAGCTTACGCGCTGCCCTGGCGACTCCGCCATGTCCTGAGAAAAAATCAGCAACATACTGGCCTCGCTGAGTCAGCCAGGAATGGCGATGACCGGATAGCCTTGGCCTAGGATGATCTCTTCGATGTACTTTTCCGCCATCGTGCAGCACAGTTGGACTTCGTTGCTGCCAGCCTTCCCGCTTTCTCGTATCTGGCCACCGACTGGCGACTTACCCAGCCGCCCCTCTTTCGAACCTCCTTCGAGCCCCTGACGCACGATCTATTGACGGTCCGCTGTGACGGGCTTGATATGGAACTAGCTCGAGCTTCAGGTCCAGGCAACACTTCTGAAAGACACAGAGGTACTCGGAGTAATTGAAGTCCCAGACCTGGTCCATGTGACCCCCAGAGCTGACAATCTCCAGAACCGGCCCCAGAAACTGGAGCCAACCCGAGTGTAGCAAAAGCGAGTCGTTCTTTGCGCCAGTCTTGGAGATGTCCTGAGTCTCGCTGAGGCTTGTCACCATGGACCAGTGCCCCGTCATTCCTGAAGTAGGCTTCAAGCTTCAGGAGGGTATTGGGCCTGTGGTAGGTCAAGACCTGGAGGAGGTTGAGAACTACCATTTTCCAGCGCTCAGACCGCGCCAAACAGCGAGGGGATAAGCAAGCCTCGATTGAGATGGGCATAGCTTTCGCCCTCCCTTGAACCATCACCAGGCACCTTAATCCCAGTCGCCCGAACTCCGGCACTTTGTCTAGGAAAGCTGCCACGGTGTAGTCTCCGAAGTGGCTGCCCTCCCCTTCGAGGTACACCATGGCCAGGTCCACATCCTCGTCCGTCGAGAAAGGAAGACCCTCTCGCCTCACAAAGTTGTCCAGGTCCTGCAAGCGTCGCTGGTAGTGACTCCTCACTTGCTTGGTGACTGCTGCGCTTTCCAGAAGGCTCTGCCCAGTCATCTCGGCATCCACCACTTGCTGGAGAAGGCGCTTTTGGCGGCCCTTGGCCACTCGCTCTCGCCCTCCTTTTCTCTCTCGATTTCCTCCTGCTTCCGCGGGGCTGGAAAAGTGTTGAGCGCTTGAAGCTGACCATGCGTGGTGGGCAACGTGAGCCCCTGCACCTTCTTGTACTGAAGCCTCCCTGACAACTGACTGTTCAAGTCCAGAGTTCGACGTGTTCGCTTCCCCAATGGTAGCGAGGGCTGTGTGTCCCTGATCCCCTCCAGCACACGTTGCCTCCTCGCGCCGGGATGGCCTTGGCTCTGGCTCTTGGGGGACACTGCCCCTGTCCCAGCTGTCAACGTCCGACTTCGTCGCGGGCCCATGGCGGACCCACTCATCAAATAGGAGGTCTACCAAAAGTTTGGAGTCTTCAGTGTCATATAAACGTGATGGTTCATCGGAAACGTTGAGCTCTGACGGAATCCAACGCATGGTAACTGACACATTCTTTGCCATACAATATGCGCAGTGTTCCCTGAGGACATTTAACACTGCGTAGTTCTTGCACCGACCCCGCTCAAAGCAGAGAACACACGCCATGTTGTCACACAGCAGAAGTTGCCGCATGTTCTGTCCATGTCGTGTCATCAGGATACGTTTCAAACCTTTGAGGGCAGCACGACTCTCGAGAACGAGGATGCCTTCACGGCGCCTCCAAGCACCCCACAATTTCGGAACCCACAGCTCTCTACGCAAACCTGCAGCGGGAATCTCAGGGAACGCCGGATCCACGTCGCAACCTTCATCATGTAGAAGTGCAGCGGCATCACCCACATTGAGACCAGCGTACTGACCTACGCCAGCGTTCAGCAAGGCACTCTCCCGAGCTGAGTGTGGGCCAGTCCGCCTGGCCTGAACCGGGCCCTTTCGCTGACCCTGCCAGACTCAGCCACCTTTGATCTTGGCCACCACGCCTGGCAGACTCCATAGCCAGAGAGTGAGGAGTCGCTTGATGATACCAAAGGATTCCAGGGCCGTGACCAATCCTGGCATAACAGAAGAAGAATTGCTCGAAAGCATTGTAGCTCTTCTCTGACAGTACGCCAGATTGGGCTGACACAGTAATATGAGGCCTGGATGAAGCTGTGCACCGTGTTGAAGATGGAAAGCGAGGGCCTGAACATAAGAGCACAAAATGTACAGTGTCCGATCATCACCTCGAGAGCCCGCCCGGTACACTTGCCTCGCTGAAGGAGAGCTCGTATTCCCTGGCGCAACCTCCACAATCTAGTTGGGTTAAGGCGGCTCTCCCGATTGCGCCCATCCAACACACAACCCAATGCTTCAACATTACAAGCACCGACCTCGCTCTTGTGGAGATCCAAACCCGCTCCATCGAAGATGCCCTGCAACTCATCAAGCACATGCCCAACATGCTCAGCATCAGTGCCGATCACGCCTAGGTTGTCGACATACACGTAGTAGTGACCTTTCGTGACTGTCTCTCCATCTTCTGACCCCTGACTGCGGGCGCCAACCTTGATCACGACGGGGTTGCTCCTGTCGGTGACGAGTGCGGCCTCTCGCAGCAGGGTCGTTCCTCTACACATTTCCTCGTTGGCCCGTTGAGCGAAGTAAAGTGACCAGGACCAGCCTTGACACAAGCTTCCCGCGCAAGGCCAAACAGGATCAAGAGGTCCAAGAACCTGACCATCAACTTCGACACCGCTCAATCCTACTATTTTGGCAGGAACAGCTTCCCATGCGAAAAAACGGCTGATCCAGACAGGCACTCTCATGCGATGGAAGCAATCCTTAACATCACTCAGACCAATGAAGGCTTCGGCCGCAGCCACAGCATCCGGATCATTCATGAACTCAGGAGACACCTCGAACTCAATCTTTCCAAAACCCGCGCTGGTCATCAACCGAACTCCAGGCGGGGCCTTGAAGAGCTGATTTGGTCGGCGGGCATCGGTGATAAGCCTCAGGCGTGTCCGCGAACTCTTCCAAACAAAGAAGATGCCTACAGAAGATGCCGGCCTCGTTGTAAAGTGGAAATATCCAACTCCATGTAGTCTTTGGACAAGTCGGTGGTACTCCTTTTGATTGAACTTGAGCTTGGGATCCCAGTAAGGTGTGATGGGCTCACTCTGATCTAAGTCTTCGACACATCTCAGCTCTGATTTCTCCTCCAAGTACCGAAGGTCGTCACGAGGGAGTACCTGACCAAGATCGGGGCACCCTCTAACATCATCTGGAATAGAGACGAGTTCAGCCTGGTAGGAGGCGAGAGTTTCATTGGTAGGCTTCCAGTCGTATGGAGACCCACCTCGGAGAAGCTCACAGAGTGCTTCCTCCGTCGCTGGTACTCCCGCTGCTGGCGAAAAGCCAACCCATCCAATCGGCTGAGCACCTGGCGTTGCATCGGAGACGGGGTAGAGGACACAGAAGGACCTCGCCCAGCCAACCAATTAAGGGAGTCGCTTCATTCACGTCGTCGATCCTCCTACGAATTCTGCCCTCACGTTGCTTGGTGCTCCTGGCTTGCGCAAGGGGCTACTTGCATATGGAAGGGGGAACAACTCTCGCTGCCCCGCTGCCGGCCAATGTGTCCCACCAGAAGGCAGCCTCCCATCCCCTCTATCAACGAATGAGGGCGGACTAGAGGGGTAATGTCCGCTCCCGGGTCCATCAACCGCCACCGCCACGGCCCCCTCCCTTTCGGCCGCCTTTCTGGCCTTTCTTGGGGGCTGTCTGAGTCTCGTCACCCTCATCGGCAACGATAGCTGGTCCTCCACGAATTTCTCGAACCTTGATCCTTGCTTGGATCAGCTCCAGTTCGTCCTTGTTCTTCTTGGTCGCGTATGTCCTGAACGTTGGGGATACCAAGTCATCAGGCGACCCAAGTCCAGCAAACACCTTTGCGTTCTCCCAAGAAGGTCTGGCAGGGTTCATGTAGGCGTCTACGATGGCCTGCAACCTTCGACGCACAACTTCCTGCCCCATCAGGGCCGGGATGTTAACCTGATCGAAAGTCCCCGAAAAATACAGGCAATCCGTAAGAACCTTCAATCCGTGGTAAACCCTATCAGAAGTCTCTATGTGCTTCGTGCGACACCAAAGGATCAGCCACTGCCTCGGATCACCTCCGTGTCTCTCCATATGTTTCATGACGTGTCAACGGGCCTTCCAGTGGTTTCTCGTCAAGGCCAGCGGTGTAAGACTCATTGCATACGTCTCTCCATCTTTTGTACCTCTCGCCTTGTTCATCAAAATCCACCCAAAGTGTGCGAACCTCTTCGCCAGAAGTCCCAGCTGCGGCCTCGTCCTTCTTGTCAGGCGTGAGGCGCTCCAACAGGTTGTCTGCCTTGGATACGGGCGGGCGGACCGAGAAAAGAGATCGGCGCTTTTCAGCGTCGCCTCCGGCATCCTCCACTCTAACCAATTCAACCTTGACCCAGTGACCCTGTCGAAGCATCAGCGCTATCCTGTCACCAACCCCAACTGCGCTGACTTCCTGCCCCAACTCCAGGCCGCCGAGAGGCTCAGATGATAGTCCACCACAGCGTTGCGTGGGCCTTGGGCAGCGCGTTCGGCTGGGGGCACCTCATGTGCCACTGCCCCGTTATGTCCAAGTCCCAGACGCCTCTGAACAAACCGGCCTCCGAACAAAGCATCAAGGGTCACCTCGTGCCCTGCAGAATGGCCACGCTCACGCTCTACCAAAGAGATGCTCTCCCGAATAACCCTCAGGATCAGGTTGTCATCCACAGCCTGCCGAAATTGATAGATACGTCCATGTAGCCCACGAGGGTACCCCAAGCGGGGCCCAAGGCAGAGAAATGGTCGACCAGCTCTTGGGGCAGATAAATGAAGGCGACTTCAAGGTGGCCCTTGGATGAGACCCGAAACACAACCAGGCGGCGCCCCCCCGTAAACTTAGGGGCAAAGAGCTGTAGCGCGCGATGGTCTGTCTCCTGGTGCGGGCCAAGCAGTCATGTGTTGATCATAGGGGGGGCATTTTTTGGTGGGCCATGAGCGGCAGAGGCCTCTCCCAAAGCTCGGCCCGAAGGGGCGAAGCCAACAACTGGGCTGAAGAGGTCGCATCAGCGAAAACACGCCCCACATGAAGACGCAAACGTTGCTTGCTCTCGTTTTCCTCCGAAAGGGAAAACAAGGGCGGAGCGCCCGCTGCCACGGGGAGTTGATCTTGGTAGTCCTCGAAGGGCAAGGAAAGACCCTTAGGATACAAGCCGGTGGAGATCTGAAAAGATCCTCGAAGGATGTTGGCAGCAGCCACCTCAGAGGCCTCGCGATCTGGGAGGAGTAAGGCGTCTGGCACGGGGACTTCCGCGTGGCGGCCAACCTTGTACCCATTATGGTCGAAGCAGGCCTGCGCCTCTTGGGCAAGCTGCGGATGTCCTTGATCGATGGCGTGAGTCAGGATTTCAGGAATAGAAATCGGGTCTTCTGCGCCAGAGCGTTGATCAAGCGAGAAACCACGTGGCAGTAGAGATGGGGGCCACTGTGTGCTATAGGTTCAAGCGTTCCTGAGGCTTTTAGGTTCTTATAGCTCTCTAGACGCTGAGCAGCTTGAGGATCAAGGACAGGGGTGGAATCCACCATTTGGCCTGGTTTGAAGGCTGAGAGTCACGAAAGGTCCGGTCCCAGCCCGATGTCCCCAAACTCCTTTTCCATGGCCGTCATAGGACGTGAGTAATCCTCGGGTAATTGCCAACCAGCTTTGGCTTTTCCGGAGGCCTTGGCTTTTCCTTTGGGCTTGCCAGGTTTCCCGAACTTGCCATCGGCCTGCTTGCTGGATTGGTCTTCCTTGATTTGGGCACGGAATTGGGCAACCCGGCCATCGACCTCTTTCGGGTTTATCTTCTTTTCACCCCGGAGTCCGCCTCTCCGGAGCACATGCGTAGCGACCGTAGGGTCAAGCTTGCCCAATGCAGGAAGGGGCTCCGGCGCATTCGGGCAGCCCGGGCGATTGCGCCCAATGTAACAGGCGGCGTCCCACCAAATAAGCTTGCCACTTTTGGTATCAACGGGGGCGTGCTTAACCGACCGGGTGCTCTATGCAGACGACGCGTTGATCGTGGCCATTGAAGAGGGGCGAGCGGAGCTGCACATGCAATGCATTGCACGAGCTGGGCGCGCGTACGGTCTGAAGTTCAACTGGAAAAAGCTGGAGCTGATGCCGGTGAGATGCTCGGCCATGATTCCCAAAGATGATGGAAAGATGATCCCTTGCAAATCTTCCATCACGTATCTTGGGAGTGCTTTGTCCGCAGGGGACATGACGGCTGAACTCAATCGACGCCTTGGGCATGGCCAGGGCTGATTTCATTGCTTTGGAACGCGTGTGGAAACATTCTTCATTGCAGCGCAAAAGAAGATTCAAATATTTGAGGCCTGCATTGTTTCGAGACTGTTGTACTGCTTGCAGCACACAGTTTAACTCCCCACGCGTTCGTCAGTCGAATACCCAATCATCAAGTTCTGAGTCAGGCTAAAAAAGCCGTGCTATCAAAGACTTTGCTGTGCAGGCAGTTGTTGCTTATGAAACGTGTGACAGATCTGCCGTCTGGAGACTTCATGCGAACATGTGTTTTCAAGGACGGCTCATTTGATCTTGTGCAGTTGTGGGGCAGTCGACCGCGAGGTCGTCCTAGAATGTGCTGGGCGACCGAAGTGTGCCAATTTGTGCACATTATGGCGGAAGACCCCTCCCATGTCGAAAAAAAAAGCAAGCTGCCACATCCTCCATGCAAGCAGCGTGTAAAGATGCTTTGTTTTGGTGCCTGACAGCTGGTGCCATGCTTTGCCCATGTGTCACTGAACACGAGGCTTGTCACTGACTCATTGCCACTCGCCATGTAGAGCACAAACTGTCTGATAGCTGGGGGCAACCCAATGCCAATGTATGCCAATGTCTTTTGAGTGCTCATGTGTGCACCTCACTTAGTGCTGAAAGCGCACGGTGAAGGGGGTGTTTTGGCACCCCAGGCAATTTAGCTACTTTTGGTGTTACTTATGTAAGCTAAGTAGCTATTCTTTTATGGGCTGCGCTTTCCATGCTTGGTAAATTGGCTAACGCTTTACGTTGCCAGGTCAAGTCACCGTTAGAGAAGGTTCGACTTACCGGTAGCATCCTGTCCTTATAGTGCTGAATCCCTTAACAACAATAATGCTCTCAAAGGGCACGGCCGCATGGACACCAGACGGATTTTCCAGCAGTGTTTGCGAAATTGCTGAGGTTGCAACTTCTGCGGACTGGCTGGTTCACGCCACGCCGCGTGTTAAGTACGAATTTGTGCATGAAAAGGTAGTGGTTAGCGTTGCTGAAGCTAGCCAGCCAGCAAGTTTGGCCATGTGAACTGGCTGTTACGTGTTGCTCTTAACTTGTGTTGTTAATTGTTAACAGGACTGCTTGAAAGAGTCCTTGCGTAAATGGCTACCTTCCAAGAATTGCACCCGTTGAATCTTACTTGCATCCATCTTCCCAAGTTTGGAAGTCTTTGGTACCTGGCCCGTGCCACACACCATCGTAACGTAAAACCAAGTACCCGTGCATCTTTTTCAGCTTGCTTGCATGGAGCCAGTATCTTCAATGCAGGACAATTTTGGCGAAGTGCTGGTTCGATACAATGAGGCCACTTGTCGGACAGCAACATTGCGCCAGGCTCTTTGCCCTCTGTCAAAGTTTCTTGCTTGCTAGGTGATGCGCTTTACGCCCGACTTCCGCAAGCTCATTCCTCTTCTGGCTCAGCGTGGCTCCCTGCTGGCGTTGAGAGTTGTTAGTGCAACTGCAAGTTCGCAACATCTCACGGCGCAAGTCCCAAGCACAAGGTGGAGATTGCTGGATGGACATGAGCAGGACGTGATTTCAAGCAGCTAGAGAGGAGTGTTGCAGGCTTCTGACAGCTTCCGATGATGTGCTGACAAGGGAAGGTAATCTCTCCGTTGCTGCAAACTGCAGGAGCAGCTAGCAATGCTGGCCGCGCTGGGTAGGGCCTGCTGCTTTCATTTGTGGGATATCTTTCATGCTTCAGCAACTGAGCATCAGGATTTCATATTCACCTCGACACACCTTCGTCAGCTGTGTGCGTGCAGATCGATGGTCGGTGGGGAACTCACAGTTCTGCGTGTTACAGCTGCTGGGCTCTGTTTTTGCAACCGCGCTTCGGCAAGGCACCACGGTGGCTCGTTTGCTCCCAACACTTGCAGGTGGAAAGTTTGCGCGGAACATGGCCACCCTGGCCCTGGCTTTTGCTTGCCAGTGGAGCCTTTGTTCATGAGGTTGTGCTGCTTTGGCTTTCCCGTTCCCACGAAATTCCGCTCCTCTCCCTTACAACCTGGCCTACATGCACAGCGCTTACGCCAGTCTCATAGTTGCGGCATGTTGCGATGCGACAGTGCAGAGCTTCTTTCGATGTTTCTTTGAACATTGCAACTCGCGAATTGGAGCACGACCGTCATTTCTGTTTCTTAGCTGATTGTTTTGTGTCTCAACGATTGTTCTTGAGTTTGTAAGCGGTCTTCCGGCTATCATTGACACTCTGATTAGACTGACATGTGTGATGGGAGCTCTGAGCTTACAACCTTGAACTCTAACAACAGTGTGAGTAGGAACATTGAAAAAGTGCTTGCCACTGGGTATGTGATTTGTATGCCGAGGGGCTCCCCCCTTTACTACATCGGCGTGGATTCCATTTCTGTGTTGTCTGCGAAGCTGCTCGCACTCTTGGGTCGGCGGCTTGCCATGCCATGAAACCTTTACGTTGCTGGCATGCAGCTGTTAGACGTGATGAAGACTTGTTCATGGCAGCTGACCGAGCGCGCTTGCTCTCGACATGCTGCCTTGCCCTCTGACTTTCATCAAGTGCCAGTGGGATGAGCTAGCAAGATGAAATCAGATGAGCTTAACAGTTTAACATCATCCAACCTGCACTGGAAGCAAAGTGAAGAGCAGTTCTGATTGACCATGATTACCTCAAAGTATTGAGTCGGATCAAGTTGACTGCAAGCTCATAAAACTTCCACACTTGGTGGCCACCTAATTGGTCGGGAACGACATGCGGATAATGAGAACAGCAAGTGTATTGTAATGAAAGCAGTGATCATATTTGAAATGGCAACATTAAGAAGTCCAATATAGTCATCAGGCCAGTACAGGCACTAGAGCCCGGGAAAAGAATGTGAACAATGTCATCGTCCATCGTAAGGCTTGTGAAGGGGAGGCAGGGACTGAGAGAGGGTTGTGGGTTGGTTGGGAGGATGGTCACCCCGCTATTGGGAATCGGTTGAGTTTTTACTGATTCAACCTGAGACTAATCATGGCATATGTAAGTCCAACAGAGCGACATTGATAGTGAAAACAAGCATGCCCAGCATGTCAAGAGTAGCCATGCGAAGATATAACGCTACAGTGGCAGAGTGCAAGGATACACATAGAAAGAAGGGCCAACCAAGCATGTACAGCAGCTGTTAGAACAACCAAAGCCGCAATATTCCACGCCTCAGAGACATATGCCTATTTCCCGGAATGGTTGGGTATGGAGCAAGGTGCGTGCGGACATCCTTGCCATACTATAAGATCCATGGAGTACGGACCAGCGTACTCCCTGATTCCATTGCCTCACGATCAGCGACGTACTGCGATCCAGAGGGTAGATCAACCCTCTTGTTCCTTCGTTTACGGATTTTATGGGTCCAAAGTGTTGAGTGGCTACGCAAAGGCCGTTTTGGGAAACAGCGCTGGCGCTCTATATGCATACACACATGTGTACGTGTGTATTCACATTCGCACCACAGCAAACGGGGGCCCTGGGTCATTCGCAGGCCGGGCCCGTTCAGACCTCGCTGGCCCGATCTGCTTCTGGCAGGGCCAAGCTCGTCAAATTTGGCTATCACGCACCCTGACTCCAAAGGCCCATGCAACTGACCTGCAGGTTGCACCAGGCGGACCGTTCAGCAGCGACTGATTTCATTGCCTGCAAACAAGAGTCTTGTCGATACGTGTGGAGAAGACCTTGAACGCAGAAATGAGTTGAAGGTGTCACACATTCTTGCCCATTTGACTTGAAGATTAGTCCTGGAGGGTGTAGGGCTCTGAGAAGACTTGGAAATTTGGTGTTAAAGTGTTGTAGGCTCAGACAGCTGGGGATGTGTGGTGCTAATGACCCTTCACTGATGGCATGAAAGGCTGCTGTGTTGGCTCAGATTTTCTTCTCACGCTTCCTACACAAATTTGAGCGGCAGTGGGAGGATTTCTGCTCTTGGTGCAGCTTCAATGGCGACACATGTTCCAAGTTCAAGACCGTGCGCGTTGGTCAGCCTTCATAGCCAATTGGTTTGTGTTCATAGGCACGTCGTCGGCATCAAAATTACATTGCACAAATACGCGCCTGAAGCTGTGGCAGCGGCAGAACCGCCAGGTAATGCGATGTGTGGACAACTTAAGCGGGAGACTCAGTGAGCTCGCATGTTCTGCGGTCCAGGTGCGTTTTCCCATGCAAAACTAGCATTCATAGATGAGCATTGCAAATGGTGTGACAGAGTCGCTGCAATACATGCGAGTCAGTAGGGTCTCATCTGAGCTATAGTCTAAACAGTATGGATGACCACCGGAAAGTACCAGTGGCGCCAAGTGCTTTGCTTGGAGGTGAGTTCGTCAGGATGCTCACGCTGTGCAAGGAAAGTCGTGCCTTTGCGCGAACCTATCGTCACAGGTTTAGGTCTTCGTTCAGCATCTTCAGGAGTATTTGCTCTTCAACCCTGACAGCCCCACAGGCCGGCGCAGGGAGGAAAGAGCGGCGCTTCTGCAATGTGATGTGTCCCTCTGGCACCTCAACTACAGGCCATTACAAGCTTGACCTCGGGAATACAGCTGCTGCTTACGTGGCGCAGGCTTTTCCAGCTTGCAAAATAAAACACTATTGGTGAGCCTTTACTTGTCGAAGTTTGATGGCAGGCACTGGCATTGCTGGACCGCTGGGAGTCAGGCTACCTCAGTGCTGCCGGCACATGACTTGGCTGACAAGTTATCCTTGCAGGCATAGCCAAGCGGAAGGCGGTGTCGTCTACTTACTGCTCGTAGAATGGAGCAGGATGGACCAGGAGAGCATCTACTTTAACTGTTCTGTCACAAGGCCCGACATTTCTGAGAATGGTGATTACTCCTGTGTACGAAACTGCATGCGCTGTCCTCGGTTTCACAAATGTATTAGTAGCTAACCACCACATGCAACCACCCACATCTCGCCTTGATCCAGCAGGACCGAATAGATGGTGGAGATGAAGTTGTGATAACACATTGACTACCCCAAGAAAGCATGTTCCCAAGAAAGCAATTTACAAATAGGTGGTGCAAAAACACAACTGGTTTGCCCAGAGTGTCATACTTCCAACGAGACGCAGTCACACGCTTCCCTGCTGCTGGCTACCGCCGGCTGCTGAGGTACGCCCACCAGCCTCTGCACTGCTTGGGCCTGCAGAGCATCTTGCTTGCAGGTGGATGTTCGCTGAGAGTAATGGATTTAAGCTTCATTACAGCGGTAGTTTCGAAGCCCTAAGCCACATCTGCTGACCAGGTTTTGATGAATGGGTGATTCCTGAGAAGGAGGCCTGGGCGATGCTGTGTGATGCTGTGCGAAAGTGTGCGAGCTGTTCTGCATTGAGAGTCCTGAGCTGCAGAGGTCAGCGGGTATCTACACCTACGTGCTATGTTATTATGTTGCACGCTGTATGCGACATGTCAATTCTTCTGTCCTTCGTGGGCACCGGCCGCTGGCGTGACCCAATCAATCAACGCCTGCGTGAGATTCTGGAGCTGGACTATGTCACGCACCTCCGTCCATCCTGTCAGGGGGAAGTCAAGGCCTGAGAACTCTCGCAGGTGCTTTGTGCGGCATGGAGGGATTCTAGCTGCTTATTTCTGAGGTGATGCCTGATGTCACCTTCAAAGAGTTCCTGGTGGGCTTGCATTCGCCGTACAGAACGACAGAAGCAGCAAGAGTTGAGTGTGCAAGACCATCCTCCAGCAAGCGGAGTGTGATGGACCCACGCAGATCAAGGCCCAGTGATAAGCTGCAAAGAGCTGTGCGAAATGTTGCTCCCCCCTGTAGGTGCAGCGTAAGCTCTTACTTAGCTTGCAGATGCGTGCAATGCCTACACACAGCTTCTGCGATTTGTGCTCCTGATGCGGGGCAAGAAGCATAGACAGATAGATGCGTGCGGCATGTCATCGAAGCACAGAGCTTGCTTGCCCAAATCGACGGCCGGTGTAGAGGAGCCTCGAGGCAGATCAAGAAACTGCCTGCATTTGCATGGCTCGGATGAGACATGCACAGATGCAGAACCGACGTCCATATCACAACCTGAGGCTGCCACTGCGGGGCAGTTGCAAACGGCCGCAAAAGACACAGAAGATGTCCCAGAAGAACGTCCAAGCACATGCTGCGAGACAGGAAGTCGTAATACGGCCCTCGAAGCACAGAACAGCTTTTGACAGTGTTGCACAAAGCAGCTGCACCCGCTTGCGAGCCTTCAGCCAAAGCATCTTTTCTTGCTGAAGTCGTCGTATCAAACCAAAGGGTTGGGTACTTAGCTCAAAGTTGCTGCGCCCATGAGAGCAGAACTGGTAACTAGATAAACTAGACGGCAGAGAGGGACATCTCAATCTGCTTCATGGGCCACATCATGCCTTTTGAGGTGACGCGAAATCTTGCTCATCACATCAATCTGACGAGCTGTCTCCCCAGATGCGATATGATCCGATGACCCGACTTCTACAGCATACTTCCTAACGAATAATCAGGTGTCCAGATGCGGCAGCTGCTTGGCGTCTACCGCACATCAGAGCTACGCGAAGAAGCTTTAGTTCGGCGCACAATCTTGCCAAGCTGCGTTACTGACGGTGGCAAAAGATCAAAAAGTCTGGGCAAAGTAGCATAGCGAAATGAAGGTGACGACTTTCTTCCGAATCGTCGACATTCACAATGAGAAGGCCAGAAAAGGTTCAAAGTTATGGGTCTCTGACAGTTTCCTGCGTGCAGATATTCCGCGTTCGATATGAGGAGCAGTCGGAGCCAGGGGCCTGGATCACTGAGTTGATCAAGTGCAAAGACTCCCAATGTTCGTTCAAGCCCTTCAACTATTTCAGTTGCTTGCCTGGCAGCAAAACCCGATTTTATTTCGAGCATGTTCCACCTGCATGTCAGCATGTCAGCATGCCCTGCTTTGCGGGGTTGAACTGCTTTGGTAGCTAAACCACATCGCCAAGACATTTCAAGCCAGGAATACGTTCACAGCGATTGGTGATGACGTGCTTACATGTTTTGATTGGTCATGCTTGCCTCGGCGGCAAGCGGCAAGTATTCGAGCATCCAAGAATGGCAAACGTGCGGGATTTTTAGAATTTGTGTTTCAGCCTTTCCGAGCCACTGCCTTTGGGAATGCTGTGCAGGCTGGATAGCCTCCGACAGCGACTTGGCTACTGCACCTTCTTTACGTGCCCTTCTGCATGCATGCTTGCAACATTCTGCAATATTGTGCCTAGACCGAGAGGTATATCCAGCCAGAGCAGGTGGTTTTTCTTCTTCCATGCTCCATTGCTCTCTGGAGCTACGCATGCCAGGTCAGCTATGACCTAAACTTTACCAAGTATGACCAGCGCCTGGCAGCCAACATCTTCCTCAGCCACTGGGTCTTTCATTTTGCGCACCCGTCTCTGATTTCACCTGACCCGTCTCTGGCTCAGGTTTAGCAAATGCAGAGAGGCGGGACAACATCTCAGCTGGATCCCTGGAGTTGCATGGGTCGTCCTTGTTCACTTTTGATCTGTTCCAAAGCCCTCGCAGAATTTTCGGTACACGCTGCCGGATGGCACCATCGACAAGCTTGAGCAGGGCGTCCCGCGCAGCAGTGGCCTCAATGCGAGAGAATGCGGTCTGCTTGGAACGTGCAATGTGTGTGCCTTGTCAGGTTGGGATACGTTTGCAAGAATGCCACAGGACTCCAGCCGGGTCTGAACAATTGGGTGAGTCCGCCCGATTCCAGGACGGCAGCTTCCGCTTCACCTACAAGTGCTCGCCGCAGGCCTCTGCATGCCTTTGCGAGATCAGATGTGAAACATCAAGTTGCCGCTGCAATGGCAGGATCGCAGGTTTGCCTTACGCAGAAACCTGCTTATGCAGTTTGGAAAATGGAAGGTGCCCAGATGTCGCCTCTGACCATGTTGAGGGATGCTCTTGGGAACGAGGTGGATGTAAAGGAGGAAGATGTGAACTGGTGGGCAGCAGCAGCGGAGGCGGGATAGTCTGCAGTGCATGCAGCTGATCTTGCTTGCAGCTCAAGGCGCCAGAGGATGTGCTGGAGTTTCTCTTCTGGATGAGAGCAAAATTCAACGACACGTTGAAGGAGCGGTGTGTGCACTACACGGGTTGGCCTACAGTTGTGACAGATTGAGTCTCTTTCTTCTCTCTCGCTCGCTCTCTCCTCCCAGCCTTTCTTTCAAGGCTTTCGAGGCCTTCGATGGCTCGGATGGGAACGGCCTGCTGGGCCTGAGAGAGTTTGAGGAAAGATGTGCGCTCGTGCCATATCCTTTGATGTTTGATCTGGGTGCCTGCAGGAGGGGATGAGACACCTGACGCTCGGACTTTGTGTTTCTTCTTGTGCCATGATCCATAGAGGCGTCACAAAAATACATGCATGGTATCGCTGGAGACAACGTTGCTTGCATGGCAAATACCTCTGGTTTGTAGGCACGTATTTGGAAATATGAGAAGCGTCGAGCTTGATAGACCTTGCTTCGGCTTTATTCATCATTAAGCCTTAATGACGATTGAAGCCGAAGTGACCGACTAGCCGGCCAGTGTAGTGTGCCAACAAATAAGCAAGGGATCAAGCTTCTGGCACAGTGACTGATCAAGCTCTATAACATGAGCTTGAAGGATTTGTTTTGATGACTTGCGAATTCAGATGATGAAGGGCTGTGCGCACTGGAGGAAATGTCAAAAGTTTCGTGGCAGAGATGAGAAGCAGCGATGGACGGCAAGGGCTTCATGTGGTGTTTGTACGCTTTGGGTGGCTCTTTCTCTCACTCTCCCCACATCAGTTTTCTCGCTCCCTCCACAAGCCAGGACTTGTATTCTAGGATATTGTGATATACCGACTTCATGCCATCTGACAGGCGATCTTTCGCTTCTTGGACCCCAGCGGTGAGGGGCAGGCCACGATCTGGAGATCTGCAAACAGTGGCGCCTCCAGATGAGAGCATGTGGCATATGTGGTACAGGTATCCAAAGATGAGTTCCTGACCTTGGACAGCTTCTGGGCAGAGGCCAGCTCTTGCTGCAAGTGAGTGGACAGCTTAGAGCAACAGAGGTGGAGCTCTCTATCCGTGAGTTCATGGGTTGGGCGGAGCGAATGCCGCGCTCCATCCTTTGTGCATATGCAGTTCGCGGTTGTAGGCGATTGTTGATGAGGTTCGGGAGTGACCTGAGAGCTCTTTGGAATGCAGGGCCCTTGTTTCGTGAGGAGATGATGCCGCTGCTCCGTAATTCCTCGTTCATGTCAGCGAGGCCTTGGACGAAGATGAGAGCGGGTCGATCCAGCGCCACGAATGGGAAGAGGTTCTTGACAAAGTCAGAGCCTTACCGCACACTGCAGCTGCGATCCATGCCAGGCATCATTACAACGACTCATCCCCAACAGTTCCACAACATTCAACATTCTGCAACAGCATCGCTGTTTTCACCTTGGTGAGCGGCATCGCTCAGGTCGGATATTTCGGCCCATCCGGACCAATTTTCAGCTTTGTGGACGAGGACCTTCATGATGGAAACATGATCAGGTCTGCTCAGGAGGTCGGATGCTGTTGGTTTCGGCACAACTGCCTTTGTCGGCTTTTTGCTCCTTGTGCTGGGGTTTGGTGGTGTTAGGACGATGGTGGAACTATCTCCTGGAACGAGCGGCACCCTGAGTAAGCCTTGAACCTGCATGTTGTGCGCGGCAGTTTCAACTGGCGCTCATCAATAACACGGTAGCGTGTAAACGAAAGGCCAAGCTTTCACTACTGACTACTTGTTGCAAGTTGAAGCTGCCTGCCCTTGCCTGGCACTCACCGACTATCATACGGGCACCTACTGACAAGTAACGCAAAATCTTTCACAAGTTTGAGTTCATCTGCGGCCGCGCTGGAGAGAATATGGAGGACTACATTCCGGCATCCTATTTTTTGCGACTTTCTTGCTCCCAAAGGCATCACAACAATCAGAACATACCTGACTTTTCAGTTGTGCTTGATGCACACGTACACACATGTTCTTGCACCATCCACTTGCCAGAAACCTCCGCAATCTGCGCAAAGTTGGGTGACAAAGCAGGGCAGCTGTAGCCAAAACGCACTCGCGAATTGATGAGAATGGGGGCTGTGGTGGGCGCCTGGCACTACCAAAGATGTGGAAGGGGCAGGTGACATGGGTTTCTAGGTGGCCTGCAGGACATGATGGGCAATGATTGGTTAATGGCGCGCAGGAGGATTTAGGAGGCATCAGAATTACACTGGATAGCCGTCGCATCCTCCAACACGACTGACCAGTAGTGTCTGATGCCATTGATTGCATCCAGTGCTTGCCCCAAGGTTCCAGATGCTCTGCAAATTTCAAGAGTCCCAAGACCTGCAGTGACAAACGTAGCAGAGCAGTCGAGCAGTCCTGCATTTATCAGGTTTAATTGGCATCGTAGAGTGCCGCCGCCTCCCCGCAGATGGGAGAGTTTTCTTACGAAGGCCAAAGCCTTCCGTTGGAAACATTCTTGCATTTCTGGTCATGTTGGAAACAGGTGACCAGCAAATTGGCAATTGGATTTTGATTTTTAGTTCGTAGGGACTCGTAGAGCCTTGCCGGTGATGGACGATGGACTCATTGGCATGCGCAGACCAAGCCGGGAAAAGCGATTTAGGATTCGCAAACCTACATTACAGAGCAGGGGGGCCATGTAAGCTCGCTGTGTCAGCCGACAACGAGCTCTAGAAAGAATCTTTGTGGGTAGAGCTGGAAGAGAAGCTTAACCCAAGAAGGGTTTACTTTCACGGTTGTTCCCAGGAGGAGAAGCTCGTTAAGAAACATTGGGCTCTCTCAACTACTTCCCTACGTGTTCTTCAATTGTTTTGCCAGCACCAATGCTCTGGCGATCATGAGCATGAGCCTGCTAAGGGTTCTGTCGCCGCAAGTACTGGCCACTACACTCCGCAATTTGCAATCACCATACAGTAATCAAAGCCCTCTTCCCACAGCTGATTTATCTCAGCATCCTTGCCATGCGTGCTACAAACGCGCTTGTCAAGAGGAACCTCAGCATAAACGAGTGGCTTAATGATGCGCGGGGTGTTAGCTCAGTGCAGAAAGATGCCGAGGGACTCCGTAGCAACAGCACTTGGGATGACTCCAGCCTTTAGATCACTGTGGCAGCTTGGAAAAGAGTCTCGCAAAACTGTTCAAAAGATCGAGGTCACGGAGTTGCTCCCGCTATGCGCCGTCAAGCATTTCGAGCTTGGTCCACAACGTTTACAGAGGTGACTAGACTATATCTTGCACTTTCACTGCTGTGAGCCTACAAGGTCGCCCCGAATCACGTGGAAACATAGATCACAGCAGTAGCATGTTCAAGGGTGCCGGAAATGCTTTTGAAAGCCTTTTTCTATTTGGCTGTCTTCGACATTGCTAAAGATATCCCAACACCTTGGCCATGCAATTAGGACACATCCACGGGCTGCGCGGAGTCGTGTTTTGTTACCCAAGCAGCAGTCCTACAATGGTCAGCGTTGGCAAAAGTTATGTGTCCAACATTGTCCAACACATCCCGACCTTCAAGCAGTTTTCTGTGAATTTACTGCAGCAAACATGTCGAAAGCTCGATTAGATGGCTCCAAATTTTCCGAATCTTGATCTTACATATACCTCGCTTGCTAGAGTCCGTGAGCCTTTCGAGCCATATGACTGGCAGACATCAACGCCTTCGCACGACTTTAGGAGGCTCGAGCCCTTAAACCGGAGCCCTAAGCAGGCCCAGAGCCTTGAGGTTCGAAATCAATCCGAGAATCCAGGGCTTGGGGTTGCGAGGCCCAGTAGCGGTCTGCAGTGCACACGTTGGTAGTTTGAAAAGTTTGTTTAGGTTGCTGCTGGGATGGGTTTGCATGGGTCGCGCACGCCGCTCATGCATAGCCCAAACCACGATTCAAGCCTGATAGCCGTTCATAGATGTCGTCGGTCCGGTGCTTCAGCTCTCTAGTTGGCTCTAGGACTCAGGACAAGTTGCGATGCAGGGGCTAAGTAGACTTCGGGAATTAGGACTTCAGGGTTGCGTATGTGGTATGTGGGCAACAGGGCCTTGCCGCATGGATCAGGGTTTCGGGGTTTTTGATGGGGGGTGAAGGGCGGGTGGGCTTGGATTTCGTCGCATGCAACAGACTTTAAGGCTTGGGTCTAGAGGAGTTGCAGTTTTGTCTTCGTTGAAAGGTTCGGAGATATTTAATTTGTTTAGCTCACAGAGGTGAGATTTTTGTTTATCCTGCATTGATTGATCCCGTTGCCTCAATCGGCAGTTCTTGAACAAAAGAATGCCGTCCCGAAACCACCTCTGAGCTGACCCTTGCGACCCAAGATCTAGTTAAAGCATGAAGTGCGATCAGGAGATCCGAAACGGTCCGACTTCTTGTAGTTAAACATCGCTCAAGGCTGTATTCCACTTTTACAGGCTACTGCATTACACCCGAAGAGGCATAGCCTTAAGTGTGACTTGCCCTACAAGTTACTGGCATAATCAATGAACATCTCGAAAGACAATTCTCAGGTATTACATGGTATTCCTGAACGGGCTCTTTAAGGGGCTGGAAACATTCATGATAAGTTCAAAACGTAGTGCTTCCCTACTTGGGCTGTTGCCAGATAGCCAGCGTGGCTTTTTTTGCAGAATCAGAGGCGTCGTTATGATCCTGTCAAGGGCAGTTTGGGGGTTCTACGGTCTTTTTTTGTTTGATCTTGGTGCCCCATTCGTAGGGTGTCTTGTCAGGTGAAACCACATTACCTAGAACATCGCCAAAAGATGACTACTGCATTGCGTTCCTGTTTCTCCTGGCACCCGAAGCAAAGAAGCTAGGGCAACTTCGAGAGGGGACCACGAAGGTCTTATCTTACACGGACCTGCTGTACCTGGCATGCTGCATCATTGTAGGCCTCATCACTCGAAACTGCTGGAAATCTACGTTACATCAGAAATACTGCACAACTGGACCATGAATGCTGTTGCCGGTGGTTTCCAGGCCAAACACTGGCGTTGCTGTCGAGAACACTGTTGCATCGGTGCCTTGATCAAATTTACGGTCAGGGCCTACAGGTCACAGGATCCAGGGTCTAAAGGGGCTTAGGGGAGAGGGATGGAATGCTCAGGTAAGTTAGTTCATACAACGGGATGTTGGTGGTCACTGGCGAGCTTCTGTTCGTGGATGCTACTGAACTAGGCCCTAGAGTAGGTGTGTTGATGAAGAGTTTTGCATGGAGGCTTGGTACACTTTATACAACAATGCGCAGACCATCCAGTGTACCGTGTTATGTTGCAACTCAGGATCAAGAATGTATAGCATCATCAGAAGGATCCCAAAAGCTACATAGCAAAGGTATTGATTTGACAGCCGCAAGATTGCGCACAGAGTCTGCAATCATCACGATTGGAGTTTCTGTGAGGTTGGTGCAGGGAGATCTTTGTTAGTGGCCATCTAATGTTTTGGTTCCCTAGTGAGGTCTGAACAAATTGCACCTCGCTTCTTTAAATAATCTTCAGAAGGGTACACTCAGCCCGAGAACACCCTCTTCATGGATCTGCTAAGGTTGGGATGGCAGTGCGCATTTTGACGTTGAATTCCTCCTTTTCTCCCGTCTGCGGATGATTTCCGAAGTTATCCAGCTGTCCACATACATCATTGGAGATCAAGAGCAACGTTTGCCCGGCCATCTGACGTAGCTTCTCCAAAGCCTCCCGAGCCAACTCCTTGAGTTCACCATCTGACGCCCTCGTCAAGAGGAAGGGTGTTGGGAGTATTGAGGGCGCAGCTTGTCTTTGTGCACACGCTTCAGTCCGCAGAGCTTTGAGGTGCCGTCGACGAGCGCGCCTAGACAGTTTTCCCAAGGTGCTGCTTGTGCCAGGGGTGGCTAAATCGCTTTAGATTTAGGGATAGCCGGCAGCTGCTGCGAACACGGCCATCATTGCCAGATGCCGAGAAATGTTTACCCTCCAATCCCAAGAAGCCCGAGGTGTAGAGCCGTTTCGAGCCCACTCCGTTTGAGACCCTTCCAAACGAGATGTCACAATAAGGCTTCAAGACCTACACACCCTCAAGGATGCCTCAGTCCTCTGAATCATCGGGTATGTTAGCCCAAGACACCTCGACTCTGGCGTTGGAGACAGTCACGGCAAATTATGGATTGCCGCCGGCATCTGTGCCTTCCGCGATAATGAAGGGTGATATTGATAAGGTCTGGGCCGGTTGGCAGCTCAGCCGAAGTTGACCATGGCTTTCAGAAGTAGCATGTAGTGCTTCCTGGTCAGAGCGTAGTGTGCGTACCATAGCGTACCTCAGTCGAGCATATTCCATTATTTACCCACGCAGGGAAGAGCCCACAAACGAAAGGTTTCTGGCTGGCTTAAGGCGTGTTCAGGAAAGAAGGAAGACAGCACGTTGACTTTGGCACCCTTCCCCTGCTTTCACAGGCCCCGGCTCCTCCTGCAAACAGAAGCGGCCGAGGGGTAGACCTGTCGCTTGCAGGCCGTTTGAGGCCTTCAAAGCTACGGATCTCAGAGGAGCGGAGTCTTAAAACAATCCTTAGCCACGTAGCAGCTTCTGCTTTCTGTGCCCTCAGTCCCGGGCTGCGCCGTGGTCTACAGGCCAAACCCAAAGCCATGGCTTGGGAGTGTCGAGCCGTGATCTGTGCTTCGCCAATGGCCTTGTAGGTGAGGCGTGAAGAAATGGGCAAAAGCAGCAATTAGTGTTTCATGAGCTTCATCATCTTCATTCCCCACTGCCAAGCGGCCAGAGATCTATAAGGATGCTTGAAGTGTGAAGTACCTCAAGGGTCGAGGGGTCGAGCGTGCCAGTCTTGAGGGTGCCAGTTTCGAGGTCAACTTCCTGTGAGCAGCGACCTTGGATAGCCGGGGGTGCCTGGCAGCTACAAAGTAAGCCGCTTCTAGGGTCACGTGCTTCCATGTGCTGCCTACTTCAAGCATCGTCTCAAATTTTCAACCCGCGTTGCTCCCTTAGACCTCTAGACCCTCTAACAGCTAAGCCTTTGACTCAATGACTTTCCTGAGTTTCACGTTAGGATCCCAGGTTTTCAAGAATTTCGCCCGACACCAAGGAATGCATCGTATCCAGAAACGGTTTGTCAGCCAGTAAGGAGCTCAAAGAATTACAGGAAGTCATGACTATCAGGAATGCAGAATCCTAGATCTGATGGTCCGTCCGCTTAAAGGCTCACACATGATGTTCACAGGCAGCCGGACCTTCGTGTTGTGGGAGCCTTTCTCTGGAAATTATGCCTGTGCGTGCAAATGTCAGCAACATCACGAAGTCCATGACAGGAAGAACACATCTTTCAGCGCTTGAAAGCACATTCAGCCGAGCTGGAGGCCACACTGCTTCTCGCCTGACAACTCCGACAGAAGTGATGCTTCTGAAAACGAATGGGCGTGAGCCCCAGACCTAGTCCAAGAATTACATACAGCCAAATTTGTAGAGCAGTTTGGGAGTAAAAGCAAAACAAACCAGTCCTGCACAACTACGTCTTGACCCGCTCTTCAATGACGGCTGGACAGAAAGACGACGAACCTAGAGGAAAGAAGCTTCACCAGACTACGTTTCGCAGCTTCAGCCAGGCAGCCCACAGAGATCCCACGCCGCAGTGGTTGCTTTCACGCACCGCTGAAAGCCTGACACCTGTGTCGCTACACTTCTTCTTTACGAGCTACCTTCGGGCAGGTGGCAGAGTCCTATTTAGGCTTTGCTCTCCCTGCTGGCAGCCCTGCAGACATCAGGTGTAAGAAGCTATTTCAGAACCTGCAGACGTCAGACCTTAGACTACGCCTGTTGCTCTTGGAGTTGCGTCTTGAGGCCCAGGTCATGATACGCGCAGCTGCATACCTGCCTCACGGCCAGACCTGCCGGAGCAGCGCGTGAAGGTGGCCCACGCTCGTCGATAGTAAGACGCAGAGGTCAGATATGTCAGATTGTGGTAGCATCCGCTTCGAAGCATCTGAGGTTCTTTTTTCTTCCTGGACGACCGTGGACACCGTTCCGTAACGTTCCTACAAAGAGTGGCTGCGAACTTACTTACTTTTGAAAACATACATGAACAGATTCTTTTCAAGTGACGGATTTTTGCGAGCTACACCTGTGTGTGTAGAGCAAGAGCCAAATTTGCGTTGTCACGAGTTGCCACTGCTGGAACAGGCAGGTACGGACTCCAGAAAGCGGATGGTAGGACAAAGTAGTTTTATCGGGCCGGCTCTGTATGCCAGAATCGATTCCCTCAGGGCCTCAGGGATTAAGTTAATCAGGTCTGTGTGGAGCTTAAAGTCTTCGCCCGAACTGCCATGCTCAGAAAAGGACCACAACGTACATAAGCCTCCGAGTTCTTCCGGAACTGTGAAGAGCTGCAGAACTGCTTGAATTTGGAGAGCGTTCTTAAATTCCAGCATCTCCAAGCTGGCTTAATTGTGGCTGTTCAACGGGGTCTCGAGCATCCTTTGAGGGTTCTGGTCGTGTTCCCTGAGGCCGAGCTTTGCTTGTCCATCGGATGCTCGGTTTGCTTGAGACCCCGTTGGCCCATTAGTCAACTTAGACTTCCTGCCCCAGGATCCCGGGATTGCAGCAACAGCTCCCTCTCGTCTGCCTATGCAGCCAAGCCGGTGGGTCTCGGGCCTAGGGTTTTCAGATTTTGCCCGCTGGGGGAGATCTTTTTTTTGTCTGCTTCAAGCCAAATGGGTTTTCCTCATCTTGTCCGAAGAGGGTCGAACAAAACCGCGAGGCTGATCTGGGCTCGTCACACCAACGTTGCGCGTCCAATCAAGGCCCCAACATTGGACCTTACAGGAAGGAGCTGTCTCTGAGATCTGGAGAGCCCTTTCCGGTAAGACGCCGTACATTTTGCCTGGACCCTTGCAGGAAAAATCTACGCGCGCGAGGCTTCTGGCTTGAGCCAAGAAACTAAACTCGAGCTCGTCTCTGGATCTCAGGCTTCCCCGGCACTGCGCATAGGGTTCCTCACCTGGGCGTACATCGCCTCGCGCGAGATGCGCATGGCTATCGCTTCTGATGGCTGCCATGTGGAACCTTGGCAAAGTTGATCCTTGCACCCAACTCAGGAATCCAAAGTGCAATCTTTTTGCAACGCACCATGCTGCCAAGCGCATTGGCGGTGACGCAACTCAGCTGAATCCAGATCTCTCACTGAGGGCCCTCTGTTCTTCTGCAACTCATCGCAGCCCCATGCTTTGTAAAATGAGGCCGCTAGAGATCGCCGCGTTCTGCCACGGCAGCAACAGTCTCCAAGTTCAAGTGGCGGCAATAATCTGCAACTGATGCAAGCAGCGTGGCTCATTTCTGGCTGCAAAATGTTCTTCCTGCATGTAAACCTGTACTGTATAGGTCCCATGACAAAGACCTACATGCAAGCCGAGAAAGCCTCTAGGTTGGTTGGGCTAAGGTAGATCCTCACAAGTTTCCTGGAAGGCGGGATGCCTCTGGCTCAATTCAGGTCCCTTGTGTGGAGCATCTAGCCGTGCGAAGGAGGGGCAATCTCCCCCCTTTTCCAGCCCGGCGCGCTTGCGGAGCGTGTTAGAACTCCACCGCGTGTCCCTGGAAGGTCCGGGCCTTCTTAGAAGCATGTTGGGGTTCTGCAGAAGGGCCCCTCGAAGGCTTTTGATTCTTGTCAGAAACGGTGTGGGTCGCGCATAGTGTCAGCGCGTGAGGCGTCGTCCGTGATGGCTGCCTGGGAGACCTGGGCGTTTTGCCAAGACAAAGCCTGGAGAATTCAGGAGGTGTCTTGGGCCTCCGACGAGTGACACCTCGCCCCTATGCCCTGGTAGATGACTGCACCTGCCTTGCACTCGATGTTCAGCCTGGTGCCTTTCAAGCTATACTGACAGCAAGCTAGTTGGTGCCGCCGTGATCCACAGCTTTCAGCTCGATCCAGAAGCTACATCCCAAGCACGGTGCAAACCCAAAGGCCCCAACACGCAAGTCGCTCTTCCACTTCACTTGCATGCCCAAAATGGGTGCCCTAGGAACTGAGCGCAGTTTCAGAGTCCGAGCTCGCCTGAGGCTCTGCCTACTTTGGGGCTAAGAGGCCGCCTAGGCCGCAGGCTTTTTTAGGTTCGGCTCAGGTTTCGCAGATTTTCGCGGGTTGGGGCAGTTCGTTCGTGGCCCTTGGTAGCAGGCTGGGGAAAAGATCAGGTGGCTCCCAGGCTCAGGGGGCTGCACTGCACATTGAAGATTCGCCTAACCATTCCTGTGATGAGGCGCAGGCCTGTCCGATCCTTCCACGCTGTGGTGGAGCCATGTGGAGCCCATTTTTAAGAAACTCCCTTGAGCCTCCGCATGGGCCCGACAGCTGTCCAAGTCTGAAGAGCTAGCCTTGAAGACTTCATGAGCTGAAGTTCCTTGATGTTGGGATTCCACAACAGGCTACACCTGCGATCCAGAAGTGCATGCAGCTGGCAACTACTCATGGGCCTCTGTAGTGGCAACTCTACCGATCCTGACTCGGCTTTCAGACTCACGCCGGACAAAGCTACTCAGAGACCCGTTCCTTGCTTTTAGCTCTCATCGCGGCCAGAAATGTCCTGCAGAACAAGGAGGCTGCTGATGTGGCACCAGCTCCAAGGAAGTCTCGCTTAAATTGAAGTATGTGTAGCTCCTCTTAATAAGTCTCTGGGAGCGTGTGTCACCGTGGGTCTGTCCTATTTCGGAGTTGGTTGCCGGCGTATTTTCGCATGTGAGGCGCTTCTCTGGGTGTGCTGCTCATATGCGACCTTGCTAAGAGCGACCATAGTTGTCAGCATATCTTTTCCCGGAGACAGGTCTGGACGGATTTTTCTGATGAGGTCCGCCCCCTCCCCACTCTCCCTTGACACCAAAGAGGGGCACACTTCAACAAGCCCGTGTTGCGCTGGGCTCTACTTCACGGCTTGTCAAAGAGCCCCCATTGGTGGAAGTGCCTCGTGATGAGGCTTCATGGCCAATCGTCCCCTCCTTGGCCGGCATTTGGCTGCAGCTTCGCTCAGGCCTTTTTCTGCTCTTTCTGGTGCCAGGTTTTTGAGGCAAGAAAGGGGCTGCGCCCTCCCAGCCAGGAGCACGAGAAATCACCTCGGTGGCTCTCGGAAGGCGATGGGTCTGATGGGTCCACCATAGAGCTGCGAATAGAAGCTCCGCTAGGTGTCTCCAGCTTGGATCCTTTCTAGGCTGTCTGGCTTTAAGGCTTGGGGTGAGTAGCTGGTGCAAGGCGGCTGCACTCTAATAGACCAAATGCCGCACCAAAATCAATCAAAACGTCATCTCACCTAGTCTAAGGCCAGCGAAGAACACAACGAGCACAGCTCAAACTTCATGGGGCATGCTGAAGGCTGGCAGGATCTGACAGGACAGACACGGCTGCAGTGTCCCTGAAGGGGAACTTGAGAGCACTTCGTTAAGAGGGGAGAGGCTTTGAGTCAGGTGGGGGGTTTCACATGCACAAGACCGCACGCCCAAGAGATGCCATAGAGGGCATTGCTCAATTTCGGACACTTTTAAAGCCACAACGAGTGTGCAACACATCGATGGCATGGAGCCGTCTCAAAACTGAATGGCCCTGAAGCGACCATCGGTGCTATTCTCACCCCTCAGTAGGGGCCTTCAAAAGCTTTTCGGGCTTGAGCCGAGACGCAGAATCCCGAGATGTCCAGAGATGGGGCCCTAAGAAAGCATCCCTCAAGAGGGATACTTGTGTCGAGCAAAGGCCAAAAGACAGTTGCTTTTCACGGTTCAGATCTTGCCCTGCCGCTACGGGCTGCCTCCAGCTCGGCGCCCAACTGAAGATCACCGTCTGCCCTTGGATCTCGAGCCACCGGTAGGATACTTGCAACCGCCGTGAGCAGTGGATCCCAGGAGTCACAACAAACCAAGAGCTGGTGCTCGTACCAAAGCAGAAGCGCGGCTTCCTCAGTGTAGTTCTTTCCTTCAGATTGTCTTGGCGCTCTTCACCAGAGCCTCCGAATCTCTCAAGCTGAAGGCTCCTGTACCCCAAACCCCCATTTTGAGTTCCACATCAGGATTTGTAAGAGCAACCTTCGGATTGCTGCGAAGCTCTATTTCTGGTGATGTAGAGTACAAACCAAACGTTAATCGTTGTCAGAGCTAAGGTGTTTATCTCAGTCTCAGGCTAGCGGGTGCTACATTCAGAAGACGAGTTTCAGCTTCGTAAGCTACAGGCGCGACTCCACGTCAAACTTTTTCCGGAGAACAGCCCAACCAGGCCGTGTGGTGGACGTGCCCCTTGCGTCTGCTTCCTGGCTGCTCAAAGCGGACTGGCGGTTGACCCTTTTGTTGGCACAACCTGTGGGCGTTTGCTAGAGCACCTGCTTTCTCATACTTCCCCTGGACTGGAGTGTCCCGAACTCAGGGCATTGTGATTGGGACCGCAGATGCGGACATTCCTCATGACAACAGCCAGATGGCAAGTTGGCAACAGGCGCGTATCGCCTCGCCTACCCCACGTGGTGCTTCAAAGCCATAAAAAGACCGTGCTCGTCGAGGGGCAAAAGTTTGGTGGCTTTGCTTGCTTAGCCTGCCTGCTTACTTCAGCGAGGTTTTAGCCTTCGGGGGGATCCACAAAACCTGCACTTTGGCAACGCCGACCACCGCACTAGGGTAGGCCGTCTCAGTCCTGTCTCTGTTGCAGCTGTTGCACAGCCACCTGGAGAGCCCCCAAGCCCAGGCTCTTCTTTGATGTCCTGAAGTCTCAGTGTCCCAAGTCCCGGCCAAGGTTTCGTTGCACAGCAAAGGCTCGGAGCCTTGGCTTGCTCCAGGAAAGTTTATGAGAAGCATGTCACATGTGTCAGGTTTTCAGGCCTCAGAGCCGTTGCTAGTGACGGTGCACTTCGCAGCCCTACCAGCATGTGCACACGCGAAGGTGCTGGCTTGAGATGTGCAGGTACGGGTATGAAGTTATGACACCGAGCCCAAAGCGCGAAGCCCTAAGCTCTGGAGTTGCACATGAACGCGTTTCAGGGCTTTGGCATAATGTCCTCACTTTCTGACTTACTGCAGATTGTGGTTGTTTGGGGTGCTTGCAGAACAACCGGCAGCCGGCACATCTCACATGTGCGAACCTTCTGCTGCAGTGTAGCGCTGCTTTCTTCCACCCCAAGTATTACAGTGGTATCGTGGCAATCTTGAAGGCTTTCGGTTTTAGAACACCGCGCCAAGAAGCGTCTCAGAGTGGCGTCAGATTCTCATAATAAATCCCACCCGAGTTGATACCACCTTTTGCATACCGTGAATGTGCTTGTCTGATGTCATACTTCCAGGCCAGTCCGGGTCAAATCTGGCTCATTCACGTGGCCGTCCTGTGACAGCCGGCAAACATTCGAAATGGCCCAACATGCATCTCAGGTGGCGCAAGAGGTAAAGAAGCATGCCTGCAGCTCCGATAATACGTAAAAGGGTCATGTTGGAATCATTTCACAATTTCCTTTTCTCAGGTGGGCGAGCCTGCACGCAAGATTGCTCCGTCTATGCCTTCATCAGAAATGAGTGTATCTCTTAATTTCTTCTGACGCCAGCTTTCGCAAAGCGGTTGAGAGTTTGCGAACTTGTCAAGCAGGCGCAGGAAGCCCCTGCATATGAGGAAGGCTGATCCTCGGTGGCTCTCAGATTTTTGGTTGGAGCCGGGTCCTCCACAGCCGACACCTGCCCTGCCCTTCCCAGCCGTGTGCTTGATGCCTTCTCTTACCCCTCCTAAGTTATTTTAAGTCACTTCCACTATTGCATATGAAAACTCAGGCCAGGGCAGCTACGCCGCATACTTCTTCAGGGCGTGCTATACTACAATGAGACAGGACATGTTTCAAATTGTAGCAGTAGCCCGTGATGGTCACAAGTTGGTTGGCTCGTTGATTTTGGACGACTCCGATGTACGTTTTCGGACTGCTTGCTAGGTAGTAGGCCTGCTAGGATACCTTTTGGCAGACAAGTCACCGACTTTCATAGGAAAGGCTTACACTGCGAGAAAACCTTGCCTTCCCTACGATGGGGAGGCGAACAGCTGCTTGGAGCAGCGATGTCATGCCTGAAGGAATGAAAAGTTGAATCCTCAGTAGGATATAATTGGACCAGGGCGGATTGGCTGCAGCCCTTTTTGCCGCAGAGAAGGCAACCCGGTTTCCTCAAGCCAGAAGTCCCAGCCCTTTTTGTCCTACAGAAAGGCAGCGTGACATAGCGTGGCAATCGTGGCATTCGTGGCGTTCGTGGCAATTGATGTTCAGGTGAGCCTCGCTGAATTCCTCGCGGAGTGTTCCACGAAACATTCTCCTGGCTGCTTGCCCCCCCTTAGCCTGTCTTTCTAGAACACTTTCCTCACATCTATATGTCAAGTGGTTAGCACAAGTTAAATCTTGCAGGCCCGAAAGGCCCAAGTTAGCAAGCACGGCGTGAGATTCTCAGTAGAAAGAAAAAAACATTGCAGGGTCCCTCTGAAGCCTGGATCCTCGCTCGTGGGACGTGAGATCTTGCTGCTGCCAGCCTTCTTCCAGCATCTTCTTCGCACCCAGACCTAGGCCCTCATCTGCGCATTTTAAGCACGAGGCCTTCAACATCAAGACCTTGGCAAAGGCTTGGCTCTCTTGCGTGTTGATGAGCATTGGGCAATCTCCCCCCTTCTCCAACCCAGCGCGCTTGCGGAACGTGTTAGAACTCCACCGCGTGTCC
>CAJNIZ010029868.1:59741-74782 GCA_905231905.1 Symbiodinium pilosum | reverse complement strand
ACCCGTCATCATCGCTTTGGGCACTGTGTTGCACTGTTTTCGGGTAGCCATCTTTGGCCCCTCTCCGTGACAATCATGTCTTTCAGTAGCGCTGACGCACCCTCCCACAGTCAGTGAACTGCGGTTCCTGTGGGGTAGCAGCCTGTATGTTTCACCCATTAGCATTCCGCTGCCCTCGAGCAGCCGCGGCCAAAGTGTCGTGTAACTAGCTCGCTAGTAGGTCAGACCAGACCACTGCGGTTCAAAGTGCAAAAGTGGATGGTCCCAGCAGAGGAGATTTCTCCCTAATTGAGAAAATGGGGGGAAGGCGTGTGCAGCTTCCCGTGGGAGCACTAGAGCTGGCACTCGGCCTCTAGCTATAAAAGATGGGGTCAGCGTGAGAGGCTCTAATAAGGGGGCCATGTGTCTCACGCTTAGTAAGCGAAAGATCCGCCAGGATCAGCTGCCGTGCAGCCTGACTTTTGCCCCACCTTTCACCGCTAGAAGCAAAAAGTGAGAGTCCGTGACTTTTTGCCTTTAAGAGTAACTAAGCGTAGCAATAAGCTTCCCTCACGCGTGCGTGATTGAGCTTTATTGAGAGCTGAATGACGTAGGCAACGTTTGCCACAGGCGCGTAGCCTGGAAAACGATTGTTTTGCAAAGGGTTGCCGTGCAACATGTTCATGCCGTGCAAACATGCTATGCGGTAGTCATCTCAGCTCTCAAGCTTGTAGTTTTTGTGCCCACCCTCCACACCCTGGAACGTTTCCAGAACGGAACCGTGTTCTTGAGAAGGAACCGTGTTCAGGCACACAGGTGCCTCGTTGAGCCACGTAGGCTACATGGACTCTCCATGTTTGCGTAGGCCTAGTAGCTTGTGACGACAGTTACTTGTCTGCGTAGTTTTGAGTTGTACATACCTGTGGACCCTAGTAGGGTACCTTCGAAATAGACACACCCCTAACAAGGGGGGCCATGTGTCTCACGCTTAGTAAGCGAAAGATCCGCCAGGATCAGCTGCCGTGCAGCCTGACTTTTGCCCCACCTTTCACCGCTAGAAGCAAAAAGTGAGAGTCCGTGATTTTTTGCCTTTAAGAGTAATTAAGCGTAGCAATAAGGCGTTATCCGTTTTTTGACGAATGCATGAACTGGTGCATGTCAATAGTCCGCTAGCTGAAGTTTTCGCGTGGGGAGAGTTGTCGAAAAACTTTGTAGCAACCCAGATTATGAGGTAAATGGCATACCACTGTGTCGCCCTGGGGTCCGCCCCAGCACCAACCGCCGAGGCGTCTCGCACGCTTGTGCTTGTGCTGGTAAAAAACGCTTGCACACGGGTCCGATGCAACCCTCCAAACCTTAGCTCAAGGCCTCCTAGGGGGGGAAAGGCTAGGGTCGTCAACCCATCATACACATCGATCTTCAACTGCAAGAGCTTGAACGTGAATTAATCGTTGCATGTTTTCGATATGACTTCGATTAGTTTGTTTGCCGTCACCATCAGAAATCGGGACAAGGCCGCGATTGTGCCGCCAGCATACGTCCGATTTTGGAGGCTCAAAATTGCGGGGATTCGTTTCGTTGATTCGTCATTGCTGCTTTGTTTCACGTTGCCAGAACGATTTCAAACAACAACATTGCCCACTGGTCAATGTGAACGAGCAATATGCGCGGGGCGTCAACAATGACATGTTTACGTCATTTTTGGCAAAGCAGTTGGTGACTACAATCATTGGAACATGTGATTGTAACGCCGCACGTGCAGAGTTGTGTCAGCCATGGATTCAGTCAATGACGCGGCGGATTCGCCTCCTATCGAGGCTGGTATGATTTTTTTGGTTCGTTGAAGACGCAGGTAGCTTCATCAAATGGTCATCGTATCCCTCAGCTATGCAGAAACAATGACGCCAACTACAGTTTGGACCACGCGAAAACAATCTAGCCAGTCCAACCAATTACCAGAAGCACCCGGAGGCTTTGTCAACAGGTTCGTGGAGCCGTTTGTTGCAGCACTTGTACAGTTCTGCTCTTGCAAAGATAAATTGCGGAATACAAGCACGAATGAGCACCTGTGTGCCCACGACCCTGCAAAAACAACAGTTGGTATTATGTTTCAAGTGATTTGTGTCCCGGAGTTCGCCATTGTGGCTACGCAGTTACACTTACTTGCATGAGGAAACCGAAAACTTGTTCAGGTTATTCCGGTGTCCGACATTGGCGTCATAGGCGAGGCTTAGCCCGGGCAGCTTCCGAGTTTTGATTCGACATGTGCCGTCAATTTCAGGCAGCGGTGTTATGGGCTCGAACCTGGGCCTGAACATTGCTGACAAGTCCCATGAAGGTAAACGCTTTGAGGCCTGGACCTGCAGGATTGTGAACAAACGTGATGGAGCTTGTCTCCGCACGCTGAGCCGGACAGACCGTCCCTTTGCCCACATTCCTTCAGCACACTTGTCGAGAACTGTATGGTAAAAATCATTGTTTGGGACATTCTTGAGATCATATTGCATGTCTAAGCAACATGAAAAGAACACAGCCTGACGGAGTTATTTGCAATCATGAGAAGTCGGAGCTCGGATCTAAGAGGCTTAGGTGGGATCTCCAATCACACGACGAACACACGTTTTTGATTTGGCAATTTATCCTTTTATTGGATTTGCAGTTTCAATAGCTTCAGAGTTGTCCAGGCGATCCCAACCATGAACGAGGGTTGCCAAGCCAGATCAGGATTGTCACAGCATTAACACCCGACTAATGGGTTCAGTGGCGAGGTGTCGCTATACGATCTCAGCGTCGAGCAGGTTCAGTCGGCAGCTTCACAGCAGAAGAGGGAGTCCTCACCACCAATAGCGCATGAGCAATGCCCACTGCAGCAAGTGTGCCATGGAGGCTGGTGCTCAGGTGTTGTCTGCTAATTCAGCCTACCAGAACCTCCATGGTTTTGGCGGAAAGGACAAGCTGAAGGCACTTCTGCTTATAGCATCCGATGGTCGCTTAGAGTGACAGAAGGCTTCATTGCAGACAAGGCCAGGCACACCAAAGCCTATGTTATCCACGTAAGGAGAGAGCATCTGGCCCAAGTAACTTCTTCGGTATTGCTCTGTGTTTAACCAAATCCTGCCTGGAGCGCTACAGTGCAACGTGGCTGCATGCTCACTGATCTGCTCGCATGGCACTTGAGTGTGTGGATGTTTGGTTTGGTGGTGTTGAGCTTCGAGTACGAGAACTGCTTTCCAGAACCTTCGACCAGCTTGTCACCTGTGCAGCCTGGTCAGCTTGGAAAGTATAGCGACCGGACCAGCTATTGGTATCCGTATCTGCATGTGCCTTACCTTGGGCAAAACCACATGTGCCATAGAAGACGTGTGAGTTTTGTGGGGATTCAGCTACCCACTGCTCGAGTGGCCAAGGCCATGGCGCTGCTTGAAGTGCTCAGGCTCTGCGTGTTGGCATCCATAGCCTGGGCAGTTGACCCTGAGGCGCACAAGAACTGCAGATGGTGACAGCATGTGACGGCCAGTGCATCTTGTTTGCGCATGGCTGTTTCTTCAGGCTTCTCAACCGGCGCACGGAACCCTGGCACTCGTGCGTTTGGTTAATCTTAGCCTGGTGTGGGTAGAGCTGAGTACCACTCTATTATCACATTGTGAAGACATAGCTGAAAATGCTCACAACCCAAGCCTTCTAAGGCCTCAGTCACAGTCGATTCAGCAGGAGACCCTGCAAGGCAAGGTTGGAAGCTCCGACTGCACCAACCTGCATTGCGTTCGAATATGTTCCTGTTGTGCCACGCAGGTGCAGTGGATTCAGCGAAGTCGACCATTCAGAGGCAGGTCAGGTCTTGAAAAAAGAGGCAAAAGTAGAGCGGCCCACGTGAGGATTACAGACCTCGGCAACTCCGTGGCAGACAATATGCGTGAGTCGCTCCGCAACGCGGACAGGGCCGCAGACATTTTCATATAGTCGCTCGAACCTCCTTCCACGTTGCCCTAGACAAGGAGCATCAGGCAAGGCAACGAGCAGAATCCGAGCTGGGTGTCAGCCGGGAGCAGCTTTCCGAGCACTTTGTTGCTTTGCAGAAGGCAAGTCATCTGAGCTAAGCAGCTAATTTGAATTTGTTTGTTGACTTCTGCTTGCTGAATTGGACACGAGGAGGCAGCCTCCGATGTGGAGAAGTCGCAGCTAGACTCCGCGAGGCAGGCGCTGCATGACATGAAGGCCGGAGATTGCAATGGATTGGAGATGGTAAGAGACAGAGCACTGCAGCATGGAGCATGTGCGTACAGTTTCAGGTAGCAGATGGGCAGCTTCATCAAGTGGAAGCTCGAACCGCGAAATTATTGGATGATGCGTCCAGAGACATAGAGGTGGGGCCTACAGTCTGACATGTCACTGGTCACCTCGTAAGGCAAGGCTGCTATGTGCAACGCAATTCATAGCATAGCAAACACATGTTTATTTCGTTGCTACTGGCACCCTGTACTTGTCATACAGGTAGTAGACGCTCACATTGTGAGTTCAGGATCACAAGATATCACAAGCAACTCGGCAGCCCCAGCCAGATCCCAAAATCGCCATCTGCTTTATGTTGTATCCGCACACCTCGTGCCAGCCAGCAAGATGACCTTGCTGTAGCTCAATCTGTAGGCGGTTGTGCATGGTTCATGTTTTGCAGCAACGCGAGTTGGCCAAAAAGAATCCCAATTCCATTTTTGCTGAACCTGCAAGCTTATGCCGCAGCTTTGAGTCTTTTCATCCTGCTAAGCTTCATACCCATACGGCACTCGGCAGCCTTCCAAATTCCCTCCACGGAAACCTCTCGCTTCCAACGTGGTCCGCCTAGTCCTCCATCTCGCCTTCGTGGCGCGCCACCGCATTCCATTTCCTTCACGCCACGTCCACGGCTCGCTGCCTGCTTCCGCTTACGCCCGGCCCTTCCCTTCGAGCACTCTAGTGGAACGGCTTCCTTTCAAACGAGACTTCTGCCATCTTCTGCACAATTGTCACCCCCAAAGATTGTCAGAACTTCGTGGAGAAAGAATAATCAATCATCATGGACAGATGATTTCACGTCGAGTGTGGGGAACAATTGAATCCGGCTGATTCCTCAGACCAGTTGTAAGCTAGGTTTGCCTCGCAACTCGGATTGGTGTGCATGGTGCACAAATTTGCAAGTCTTGAAGCAACGCAAGCCCAAAAGTCGTAAGTCCACCTTCTTTTCGACTTCTGAACGCAGACTGCCACGTGTTGAGAGAAAGGTTGGTTGAGTGTTTATGTGTTCAAAATCAGGTACGAACAAACCTAGAGTGCGCGGCTTGCTTCATGGAGCATTTGAGCCCGACATCTTAAATCTTCACCGACCTCAGTTTTGCTGGCCTTACAATACTCGTCATTCAGACTAGTGTGAGCTGCAGCCCGAGCCTAGAGCTCAAGAAGGAGACAGCTGCAGGAACATGTGCAACTGCAGTTCTCTGACCGTCAGTCAAACGGTCATTCTTGTGAAACCTTCAGACGAGAAATTCTGTAAAGCGGATACGTGACGAGGCAAGAAGCAATGATGTTAGCCTCCTGGTAAAATGGTCAGTAGCATGCCAGTGCCAAACAGAATCGTCATGCAATGTAAACGCTTGTGAAATCCCTCGTCCGCAAGGATGGGGGCATGTGGGGCTTCCGAGGACTCGGGGCGCGATGCTGCGAGAAAGGCTCGCGAGCAGGCAGGATCAGGGCCAAGGCAGCAAGGCATGCTTGATAAATTAGAGACAGCCTGAAAAGAGATGCAGCATTCAGTCCGAATTCAGCTCAGGCCGACCATTTGGCGAGGACAGCTCGACATCAGACAGATCACCTGGATCGCGTTGCGAGGAAGTTTGACGTCCCGGACATGTCAGATAGGCCACGATGAGGGAATCTTTGCACATACATGTTCGTATGGCAGAGCTGCAAGTGGCAAGCCGAGTCTGACACATGTCGTTGTGTCTTACTGAAGGCACAGTTAAACGCGCATGGAATCCTGTCTATCCCCTCGAAAGGTCACTGATTTTCGGCTAACTGGGATATTCCTGTGCAGCTATGTTGATCCGCTGATGCGCATTTCAATCTAAGTACAATGGAATGAATATGCTGGACGTTGTCCATGCGAGGTTTGATCGCATGGCGGAGAATGCAGCGCGCCATGTGTCAGATGTTGCTGAGAGAGGCGAGGTTGGTGCTTTAAATCTCTCAAGTCATCCGCAAAGAGATGCGCAGCTTGTCTGGTTGGCTGGCCCCTCGGGGGGTGATTATACTGTAGGCATGTATGCTGAGGATTATTCAGTTGTAAAGTCTGCGACGCAGCATGTGCTCTGGAGGGAGGGGTAGAAAGGGGGGTTGGCGACTCGTCCCTGCTGCAACCAGTCGAGTCCCAGCCACAAGAAAGCCGCCGTGAAGGAACATGCAAAACACATATCCTCAAATATCAAGCCAGGTATTGAGCCTCCGCAACCAACTAGATTTGAAGCCCGTGCTCGAAGGCTTGTGGGACATCCATGTTGTGGGAAAGTCTAACTGGGGTTGTCTGAAGACTTCGTGTGGTGTACATGGTCTTTGTTTATGTGCAACAACCCCAGGCTGGCTTAGAAGGCCTTCTGCGAAAGTTTGCGATGGTGTTCAAGAAAGGAATTTGGGATTTTGCAAAGGAAGCATCGCAAGCTACACTTCCTTGCATGCAGTCAAAGGCATTTCCCTGCTGCTATTCTGATGAAGGAATCTCCCAGCAAGAAAAAAGCTTGTGAAACACGCGTTCAGCCTGAGCATTCTTACCCGACAAATTGCGAAAGATGCGGCGAAAGATCCGTGAAAGTTCGCATCAGCTGAGCACACACTGGTCTTGTAAGCCACGGGAGACGATGTAGCTGCTGCGTTTGATGATAGTTTCCTGCTTGGAATATGCTCCGCGAAAGTTCGTGGTGGTGCTCGCCAAAGGAATCTGGGTTTTCCGCAAAGAGGTCATTTTTGGGATAAAAAAAGTCTGGATAACATCCTCACTTAAGTTGGAACCCCTGCCAAAACCAGAAAGCTAGCTCTGTTGGAGCTTGTGGTAATTGTCGTTCACAGATTCTCCACGTGGGTCACCATGTGGCTGCAAATCAATCTTTAAGCTGTTTCATCAAGTGCTAAGGTGTGCGGGGGAGGGCCCCCCTCAGCTTATTGATTTCCCCCCCCCACCAAGGGGAGGGCCCCTCCCAACCCGTCTTTTGACAACCCCGTTTTTGGCCCCCCCTTCCCTAGAGCTAAACCGCCCGCTGCAGACAATCCTGCTGCCCTTTAGCTTTTTTGGCCCTCTTCTCAAGTTCCGCTTAAATTCCGTCAGATAGGTCGCCCCACTTAGGAGTCAGGCTTCAGCTGCAGTTATGATTTTCATCTACGTCCCATATGCTTCCAAGCAGCATATTTCAGGTAATTCTGAGTCGGTTCAACGTTCGTTTGTTTGAGGGAAATCCTGAAGGCTGCTAACAGGCCCCGACTAGGCCTTGCTAGTAGAGGGGGAGGTCGGGGGGGGGCTTCAAGAAGACGGGAAATGGCAAGATACTGGTCTGGAAGGCGAATGAGCAGCAAGTAGAGAGTAGGGTTGTGGAGGGTAGAAGTAACAACGTGACTTGCCTGTGGCAGCATGTGCACACGAAATCTTAGGTGATGCTTCCAGGAGAGCTGTCGAGCAAGCTAAAAGTTTCTTTGGAAGCTCTGTCAAGGAGCTCGAGTGACCGAGGATGCAGCGCGAAGTCTGCCAAGGTGGGCAGAAGCTTTGGAAAGGTGTAGCGCTCGTACCGTTACATACCGTTAAAGCATTTGGGGCCAGCGCAGGCATTTCTCTGCGCAAGTGACCAAGGTAGGGCTGTTTGTGTGCTATCCTTTCAATTTCTGACTGCAGCATCGCAGTGTTGGCTGTCAACAGAGCCCACCGTGGACCTGCTGCAGGCCAGACGCCAGCGCCGAGCCGCGCTTCGGAGTGTGGAGGAGCTTCTGGACTCTGCCGAGGTGAAGGCGTGAGGCGTGCGTGAGCAACCTTGTAACACTCGTGGTGCTTGCAAGACCAGGCAGGTGGTTCTGTGATGGTAGCGACATCAAAATCAGACATCAAGGATGTGTTACCCTCAGAAAGCACGCGTCAGTCAGCAAGAGACGTTCTGATTCTTGTGGGAGAGCCTGCTTCGCACATTTACCGTCAAGCTGTCTTGCATGAGGCTGACAGCTGCAAAGTGTCCTGCTTGTTGCAGAACGTATATGCGTGCGTAGGAGCGAGGCCAGGCGGACAGGACGCGGCCAGTTTCGCCCAGCAGTGCCGTGCCATGACTTTGACTCTGGAATTTCTTGCAGCCTCGTTGAGAATGCATCTGTGCATGCGCTCTTTCAATGGAGCTGGCTGAGTTGCAAGGCCGGCACGTGGCTCGCCTCCACAGCAACATTGAGCAAGGCGAGGGTTTGGGGGACCTCATGTCAACATGGCTGCCAACTCTACATCTTGGTCGGCGGATACTGCAACTCTACCAACATACTGACGGGCTCGGTCGATGGTGGTGAAGACACTCCCGCCTAGAGGACGAGGTCCTCAATCTGTCCTGTGCCATTCCGCCGTTCAAGCGGAGCTGCCAGCCAGGTACAGGAGTTGGTAGTCTCCTGGGCAGTTGCAGCAATCTCCAGGCCTTCAACTTGGAAAGAACCGTGACTGGCTTTGCCTGTCCATCCCATCAACCCGTGCTGATTTGGCGTCGGACTGCTGGATGCACACAGCTCGCCAGCTCAGGAATTTGCGGGGATGCCAATCCCTCATTGGTTCTCATCCGGGTGTGAGTGCAGTTTTGCAACCCGCTCAAGGAGCTCAAGGGCCTTGTAGTTCACCCAGTGTTTGCAGTTTCTATTAGTTTTTAGTAATAGTACATTGCCTCAAGCCAACTTGCACCGCAACCGCAGCCTGTTCAGCAGACAGCTCCATCTGCCCGCGCGCTGAAGCAGAGCGCAATGCAAAAGCACTCCAAAAGCCGAAACAAAAATGTGTCGATTGTCTCTTTGTGTCAAAGGTCCGCCTGTTGGTGGTCGGAGCAGCTTCAGCAGGACCTGCTGATATCACAGAGCGTAGCATGTGCTGCAACTCGGCACTTTCTCGATCCTTTGAGGTGAGTTTTGGCGTTTGCTACCTGGCATCAGTACGTGTGTTTTTTGCAGGAGCTGCAGCGGCGGCTCTCATGGCTGCAGTACTTCGCCATGTTTCGAAAAGTGACAATGACATGGATGCCCGGCATGATGTTCCGCATTGTGTTTCATGCGACATGTAATGTCTCCACAAGGGGTCCCAAAAGGTTCTGCCTTAGCGTCCGTCCTTCGTTTTCATAGGTCCTGACCTCCGACTTTCAGCTTGTCATTTTCTACAGTCAGAAACATGGGCCCTTAGGCCTTTTTGGCGGGGTTTCTAGGGATCCTTTGGGGTACATATAGCTTATGTAGAGGTTTAGGGGCCACACTGGGGGGCCCATGGTTTCAACGTAAGTGCTTCGTAGCAGTAGCAGTGGCAAACTTGCATTCAATTCGCCTGCCACTTTTTGCTTATGGATGTCTACTCCCGGCAAATGCTGCCAATTTCGCATGCAATCCTGGCAGCTCCCCAAGAGCTGTCTATATCATGCATCTTTGTATAGCAGGGTCATTTACTGGTTTGATGACGTGCGTGACGCTTTTTTGTTTAGTTCTAGTCGACGAAAAGCATTTGGTCCGGATAGTCAGATTTGTTACTGCTACTGATCTTAATGTTCTTGATTATTCTTTTCTGCCCTGGGGTGGCGACATCTCCTGGTGCTTATGGTAGAATTTGGGATGCCTTTTCGAGACATCTTGGCTACATCCTTGTCATACTTGTTTCCAAACGGATGGCTCCAACTCTCACCGGCGACGGCATGGGGATGGAGGTAGGTAGGCTCTGTGCACCAACGTTCAGCAGCTTTTCACGTGCCCAGGACAAGTATTTGTGGCTTGTCTGCATGAGGTGTGCTGAATAGACGCGCCTGTGCAGACGCTGGTGCTGCATGTGTATGTCAAACGGTTCCAGGTCTGCAGACTCCATCGTGAAGCTGAGGCTCGTTGTTTGACTTGCACTTTCTGGTGGTTGGGCCCAGCGAATCCCCGAGCGTCTGGCAGTATCGACATGTATCGATTGAGTTCTGCTGTTTGTCCTGCGCGCTCAGAATGTGGGAGGGATGTGCGAGCGCTACAAGCATGCATCATCTAAGGTACCTCGTGCTGGGTTGGCATGGGTGGCCATGCCAGGACCAGACCTTGCAGTGCGAGTAGGCTTGGGTTTAATGGCGGTGCCGGAAGATGTTGCAGGACATCGCGCTGAAAACCAGCTCAGCATGGTGCCCGGGCCTGTAAACTCGGAGAAACACGATAATGGTTCAAGGCCCTAGTAAATCAGGAAATGGGATGCGTAAGCCTAAGCATCCTAAGCATGCTTCAGCAACATGCAAACACATCTCCCATAGAGTGTATCTCAGAGCTGTGTAGGCTTTCTGATTCCGAGGCACAGGTGACTTTCGTGGCGTGCTTCAGATGGTCCATCATCTCCCATGAATGTACTTTGATGCATTTGGGCATTAACGTTTCTACCAACTGAAGACTGCCATGATACTTTTGACTGGGCTTGTGTTTGGTGCTGCGCCAAAGCAAGTTCCAGGCTGTACGGCCGCACCAGCCCAGGGCAATAGTTTTTGTTGTTCCAAGGGACAGGAAGGCTTTTTGGCATTTGGCTGGTTTTGCAGATTTTCACAGATGCCCAATGCTGGAACTTGCTGTTTGGCCAACCAACGTTTCTCTCAGGTGCAAGAAGCAAAATGACGGAGTCTTGATAGCAGTCGCAGGCATGTGCAGGCTTCAGGTTATGAATTTGACCCGTTTTTGAAACCTTCGACGAACGAAGAGGTCAGCACTGCCGAACCTCTTAGTTTTGTGGTGGCATCAACTCAAAACTCGAAAAAGTTGCTGGTTACAGTTACAGCGGAGTGCACCTGTGAAACACTCGCTCGCTGGCTCAGCCCGCGATCGTGGCCAACTTTTGCCCGGTTTGCAGAGAGTGCTTAGCTTCGACGATTGTAAATTATTCCTGGCTAGAAGGCCGTTCTCTGCAAGCGTGTTGACATGTGACCTGTACAGACTGCTCGGGTGATGATTGGGGCGTGGTCCCTGCTATTGAAAAATTGGCCCGGCTTGCGTGCACACCTTCACTCAAGTGAGTAGTTTCATGCTAAACAAAGAAGACAACAAGGTCAGAGCATGATGGCTTTTGCACTGCGTCAGGACTTTGTGGCTTCGCTCAAACGGCCCCGCAAGGTGCCATGCCACATGGAGCTTTGCGCGCTGATCCAGCATCAGGTGCTGAGTTCCACCCTTGCGGGCAACGTTCCCGTCGCAAGCATTTGTGAGATTGAAATCATTTATGCAGTACTTCCGAATTCTGACAATTCCCATATAACTGGTGTAAATAACAGAGTGAGGGCCGGATAAACAATGCAAGGCCATTATTCTGGTTCCAGCGGGTGCAGCCACGGACGCGGTCATTGAGGATCACGTTCTTGCATTCGTTCTTGGCTTGGAGTAGAGTAGGGCAAAGTGTTGGAGATATGCCAGTGCAGGATTTGGCAGCCTTGTTCCAAGCGGGTCCCGTGCCTATGAAAACACATACCAGGCCTTCTTGTTGAGAAGAGCATGATGAAGCTGAGATGATATCATTATTGACGTCGGGAACGCCAACTTCCGCGACCAGATTAGAAGGCAGGGCGCTGCATGTTGTTCCAGAAGGTTGACGCTGCTTTCACCGTCATGGAGAAAGTGGAACAGCTGTATGGAGGAACACCTTTCACCAGCGCCAAGTTTCCCCCATCACAGCACAAGGAAGCTTTTTGGACGATGAGCATCGAAACAGCGCAAACCTTGATGTTTTTACACTGCAGATTGAAACGAGAAAGCAAAGGCTTGTATCCACATTTATGATTATGTCTAGCAGAACACCCATGTCTCCGTGAGCCATACTCATGCTGTTCAATAATTGTTCGATGGTCTTGGTTTCTTCTACCACCGTTCTTCATCCTGGCAGGGCGGAAAACCTGGAGAAACGCGGTTTGCGCTTCTCGTCACATTATTCGCCTACCTGTTCCATCTTGCTGGCCAGCAGTATGTAAGCTCAATCAGCCAATGCATGCTGAAGAAGCCAGTGGTTTCATTCAACAGTGGATTCTGTTGCCGCCCCAAGCAATGTCTCCGTGCTCGTACTGGGAGGTTGCAAGTGTTTCAGCTTCTAAGGCTTTCTTGGAATGGGCGTCAGCGGTGGCGCAGAGGGTGCGCGCAAAGGTCCAGCGTTTTTCCCTGGAGGCATGAGCAAGCGATGCTGCTGGAGCTCACCCTTGGTGCAAGTACAGCTGATGTTTGCCACGCTCTAGCAGGAACTTTGAGTGTCTGGAACGACGTCAAGCACATCATTGAGGCTGCGGACTCTTCTTTGCCCTCTGAGATGCTCGGTACTTGTTCCCAGGGCCACTTGGACCTGCAGATCCTGCAGCAAGTAGAAGTGTCTAACTGGCCATGCGGGCACGGCATAGATACAATTTTGAATAAGGAAGTCCAGAGCGCACAGGAACGGGCACCGTTCGTATCACAGTTGCTGGAGTGATCCGGGTCATGCAAGTCCATCCTTGATCATGAACTAGCTGCTGACCAGCTGTTCATGATCTCACTCGATGGCTCAGGTGTTCAGGCTCAAGTGCTGTTTTTGTTCATTCGATTTTACCGTAGGATGAAAGCATCGGATGATGGTGGCGGCGACAGTGAAAGCAATCAGCTTATAAAGCAGTGGCAACAGGACAGAGTTTGCAGTTGTTTCTCAGCCCCGTGAGAGCTGTAAGCCAGGGTGACCTTAAAAAGTAAGTTGGGCATGTGGGTTTGACCCACTTGCAAGTGCAGATCGTCGCAGAATTTCGAGTAGCAGCCTTTGGAGATTAGAGCTGTTGCGAAGCTGCAAAGATTGGTGGAGATTGTAGGGGTAGATCCAGTACTACCCAAGAGCCTTTCAAGACATTTTTCCAAGGCGTTTGGTTTGGCTGAGCCACACTATATGAGAACATACGAGAGGTTAAACAAAAACATGGCTCCTTCGCGACCATAACAAAAGGCTTAGATGGCTTTGCTTCAGGATCGGACAACGACATAACTCAACATACCAAGTCATTATGTTATTCTCCGGGCAAGTTTGCGTTCATGTGCATTGTGATGTGCATTGTGGTGTGTGTCGACTTGTGTGCGTGGACCTTTGTGATTCGCGCGCATGTAAGGGGTGGGTGCGTGTGTGGATGTGGGCGTGTGAGCATGGTGGTTTGGGTAGCTCTCGAACCTCCCTCAGGGAAGGAGGTGGTCAGCCAACCTGGCATAAACCGTCTTTCCAGCATGATGTTGATGCCCTTTCATGGCTGATTCCCAACACCCTCGTTACTGCCCTCACAATGGTACAGACAGCAAAGCGGTCAGGTGTCTCTTTTACAGCTGAGGCACAAGAGTGCTCACTGAGCCCACACTACAACCTTGAGCATATAGACATCATGCATTGGTGTGTTTGACATGTGATTGCACTGACACGAACTCTCAAAGCTTCAACCAGGCACAAATGTAAAAATCCAATAACTATGCATGGCCGTTGAGTCGGCCCAAAGATGTCTTGTAAAAACTGTTCAATTCAGGTTCTTTAGCAGAGTTGCGCGCACTGTACTTTTTTTGCTTGATGAAAATGAACAGCTACTGAAAAGGGGAGACTCACTTCAAGAAAAAAACTCAGACAGACATGTCCATGAAAGGTCAGAAAGAAAAGAGTTAAACACTTTTGAACAATGCTTTAGATACTTTTTCAATGGAAGCTTTCCCATCGGAGCAATAAAAACTCACAGATTTGATTTGTGCCTGCAAAGATCCGTTCTAAAATAGAAGCATTCTTTCTCTGGCTCCTGGACAAGAACTACGATGACTACGAGTCTCTTCCCAAATGGAAGTCTCTCCAGAAAAACATTATGCGCAGCTGGGACAAAGATACCATCTCAAAGAGATGCATTTTTTAGGCGTCGCGTACAACGACTTGGGAAACAAGGCGTTCGGGGCCGCTGCGTCGGTTTGGAATTTCAATGGTGCCGGAGACGTTCTGCAGCACCGCACTCGGGCGCTGCTGTGGCTGGTGGGCGCGGACAATATGTGGACGACTTTAACGGGGTCGAGGCGGATGACCTGGCCAACTCCGCCCACACCGCCTTCGCGCAAGTCTTCTACATCCTCGGCCTCCGGATCAAGGAGTCCAAAGGGTGTCCTTATTGCCGTCACCCGCAAGGGTGTCGCCCTGTCGCCGACACCCAGCAGGATCCAGAAACTAACCGCCATGATCAGGAACATCCTGGAGGCGGACGCTTGCGCGCCCGAACAGGCTCAACGCCTGGCTGCCAAGATCAACTTCCTCAACCAGGCGGTCTTCGGCAAAATGGACAACACCGGTATCTATGCGGACGCGTTCTTCCTCGAAGGCGAAACCCGCCACAAGGCGGGCTATGTCCCCTTGTCGGCTAGCGCGACCGACAAACACAAGCCGGAGAATGGATGGGGTTATGTGGTTCGCATCTAAGAGCAAGTGTACTACGACATGGGACGGGCGCCCGCGTGGTTCGTCAACAGGATTCTCCACTGATGTCCTTGTCGTGCAGAAGACTTCCAGGTAGACCCTGCGCAACTCTTGTATGCAGTAATCTGCAAGCGGTCTGATTCCTATGAACCATCAAGGATGTGAGGACTGGCTTGAGATCCTGAGTGAGGTCCGCCAGGGAGACGAACATCAAGGTCACCAGGTTTTCAGTGATCGGGATGGTCATCGAGTGTTGTTTCTTCAACCGCGCGGTAGCTGCCGCGATAGCTTCTTCTTGCGTGATGGTGTTCTGTTGATCTTGAGACAAAGTACCAACATATGCTCGAACTTCTGGACTCTTTGCGTCTGTGATCGGCGCATAGGTGTCGTCCCAAGC
>CAJNIZ010029868.1:16624-59641 GCA_905231905.1 Symbiodinium pilosum | reverse complement strand
CAAAAAGCCCCAAAAGCGACAGGACTCCCTCGAAAGCGATACTCCTCAATATAATTTAAAAGGTAACCACGATTGTGTTTTGGCTGAACACACAAATGCGATACCTTGCTTGCATCCTACGCCCAAACCCCGCAAAGGCGATAGGATCCTCCCACCTTGTCCATAGCATCAGATTATACAAAGAGTGTCTGCGAACGCTCAAGGGCAGCAGAAATCTGCAAGATCAGGGTCAACGATCATGGGCGGCAGTGGCCGGGGTCGGTGGATGACGGGTGGCAGCATTTCACTCACTGTTTGTGAGAACATGCAGTCGTTTCATGTGCAGCTGCAAATGGCTAGCTTGATGTTGAGCCTGAAGGGTCAGTGCGAATCAGGACGGCAAAGAAATCGAAAAGTTGGTAGATTTGGTTGCCATGCGCAACACGGCGGGTAAAGCAAAGCCTTCCCTGTGACGGTCAATGACGCAAAGGTCGATGATGCACCCTCGGACGGAGAACGCCATTCTGTCTATTGAACAGCCATTGGCATACTCGTTTTGCTCTGGACAGGACTTGGGTGGAATTTTGGGCCACTGTATGGGCGACGGATCCTCGCGTCGTCATATACCTACTATATAGCCTGTACAAACCCAATTAAGGGCCTATCATGCCAATTATGTAAGGGCCCACAAAGCCCTACACGCCCGATTAAGGGCCTATCATGCCACGGAGGACCAAAACGGGTTTTGGCTGAGCACAACCTGGACCCCAAAAGTATGTAGAATGATAACCTTCATGGCTGTTACTATGGGTTTAGGGCTATTAGTTTAGATGCAATTTGGGGTCTAGGAAAGTCCTATGAAACCTTAGCTGCACGAGCCAAAGCTCCGTGGGCACAAGGCGCCTCTGCGGCACAAGCCACAACCTGACAGATACCTGGGTTATCCAGATCCCCAAAAGGATCCAAAAAATGGAGCTCCCTAATAATCCCTTAGTTTCCCCAATGTATTAATGGGTTCATATGGGGGGGGGGTCCATTTATTGGATCCTTTAGGGGGTCGGGGTAGTCGGGCGTAGCAGGAATGCCGCTTACTAGCCCCACGGGCCCCACGGGGACCACACTGAACCCTAAAATGATCAGCCCTTGCAGTCTGCACTAGATAGAACTTCTTATCAGCCTTATCCCAGCTGAGCAGCGATGGATGCTGCTGGTGGAATGTCAGACTTACCCTACTAAATACAAAACCTTCAGATCCGTTTGGAGGGTTTTGGGGGATCAAGGTTTATGGCTTATAGGATTCAATCCAACCCTTCAGCCCCCTTCTCTGTATGTTTGACTTTTTGGACCCCTGGTAACTTCAACCCAGAACACTGAAGCTTGTGAGGTTCAAATCTCTGACGATTCAGGTTTTGGGCAAGGGTTCGGGGAAACGTCTCAAAGTAGTGCACACGAGACGCCTAAGGGGAAAGCCCTAAATCCTAAACTTTAAACCTTAAACCCTAAACTCTAAATCCTTGACCCTAAATTCGAAACCTTCAACCCTAAACTCTAAATCTTAAACCCTAAACTCTAAACCTTATAAACCCTAAACTCTAAACCTTAAACCCTAAACTCTAAACCTTAACCGCTTTGAGGTAGAGTTTGTCGTGGATCCCTTCTGCAACGAGCTGAGCCTGCGTGAGGCCATCCAAGGGCTTAACAGCTGCTTTGCAAAATGCCTATACACGGTACAGGCTGTGGGTTTAGGGCTTAAGAGGGTTTGAGAGGGTTTGAGAGGGTATAAGAGGGTTTAGGGTTCAGAGTTTAGGGTGTAGGGTTTAGGGTTTATATGAGTTACTGTCAAGATTAGCTTCGTTCAGGGACCAGTAAAAGTGGATATAGGGGTTTCTCTTGTAGATACGTTTAGTCCCTGATGAGGAACCCATGCCGACTGTAGCTCATATGCCACCTCAGGAGTATTGGGTACGGAACGTCTTCCGGTCCATATATTATGGGTTTGCCTGACCTCCTGCTGTAATACCCCACCTTTTGGTTTCTTCAACAGGGAAATCTAGGGGGGTAGTTCAGGGGGTGCCATTGACACATACTAATTGAGCCTTGTGCATAGACATGTATATATATATATACACGCATATATATGTAATGTGTAGACAATTGCATATGTGTATATATGCAATCTCGAATTATGCGTGTGCAAAAAAGCCAGTGGCGCAACAACGTTGATGCTGTCTGCAGAGGGCCGTGAAACACGAGACTGACCCGAAACCCTAAACTTTGCAGAATCCCAGACTTACCAAGCCCAATACAAGTTGAAACTGAGCTTGAGCTGGAACATGTTGGGCCCATATTGCCTTAACCAACCCTAAACCCTTCACCCTAAACTCAGTCTATGTATATATATATATACACACACCTACATATATATATATATATACATGTATATATATATAGATGTATGTATGTATGTATGTGTATATATATTTATTTATTTATTTATACATCGGCAATATGTGCGTGTATATCTGTGTGTGTATATATATATATAGATATACGTTTGGAGATTTTCTGCAAGATGGCAGGGTGTTCCCAACTCAGGTCCAACAGAGTGGTTTGGATGGAGCAAATTCCGCACAACCCTACGCTCCCTACAGTCTAGGAATTGCAATTCAGGGTTTAGGGTTAGGGTTTAGGGGTTTAGGGTTTAGGAATTGCAACAGTTGAGGGGTAGGAATTCCTTTATCAACAGTATCCGAACAAACAGCTGCTAACTTGAAAGCCTTGTCCTATCAAAGCCTAAAACCCAAGAATCCTACGCCGTCGATCCTAAATCCTAAGCCCTAAGCTCGAATCTGGGGCTTTGAGCTACGACTCCCTGGGTTTAGGACTGAAGGTTTTGAATGGGGGAGTGGGTTGCTTAGTATGTAGGTCATAGAGGAGGACATGAGCAGACTAACCCAAGTCCGGGACATACATAACCCCACCTTTTTTTTCCAACCTACTTCCTAGCCCTGTGGTCTGAAAGTATCTAATAATCGTGTACCTAGGTGGTTTTGGGTTTTGGGTTTAGGATTTTTGGCTTAGGGGTCTAGGGTTTAAGGTCGACTGCATCAAAGTTGCTAAAACCCAAATAATGCCAAGTACCTAAATGTTGGATACTTGGAAAGTCTGGGTCAGTCTCCAGAGCCTACAAGTAGAGTCCTCAGCCAGGTTCACCTGTATATCCGGCGCAGAAAAGATGTGGAGGACCGCGGCTCGCAATCGCAAACGTTTAGCTTGCGCACGGAAGCAGTTACGCGTAAGGTTTGCGTGTAGGTATGAAGATACCTCCCAAACCCTAAACCCTTAAACCCTTAAACCCTTAACCCTAAAACCCTAAACCCTAAACCCTAAACCCTATAAAACCTAAACCCTAAACCTAAGTAAAGATACCTACAGTACAAGAACTGCATGGCAGACGTGGTTCGGGGATCCGGGTTGAAGGTCATAAGCCTAAACCCGAAACGACCCCCAATCCTACCTGCACCCCGAAGGTATGTGAGCTATAGTCTAAACTCCTTAAAGGGGTTATTTAGGGGATTATATAGGGGACTACCGCAGGGCTGATCAAGGGGGATACTAGGAGTTTAGATTATAGCTCATGTAGAACAATGGCCCTTTTGGCTATATTTAGTGGTTTTGGGCTATCATTTTGCTTACTTTGGGGTCCAGGTGTGAGCATTTGTGGACTATGCTTTTGTTAGGCTGAGGGTCGGTGATTCCAAGTGGCCCAACGTAGGTCATACAGGTGCTTAGGGGTTTAGGGTTTCAGGGTTTCAGGGTTTTAGGGTTAGTCATGAAGCGTTTCCCAAATCAGCACAGTTCAGGCTCAGTTGCAGAAGAAGGGCTTATAGCTTATAGCTCCAAGCCTGCAAATTACACTCCCGGAAACTAACATGGAAACCCAAAAAAGGCCGTACAAAGACTACAGTCCTTCTAAAAGAGGACTATATGGGTTCCATGTTAGTTTGGGGAGTGTACGAACCCATTAGTCAACATTAGGCTTCACGTGTTCAAGTTTATTTTGGGGTGGCTTCTTGTGGCTTAGCCCTACCGGTAAGAATCGCAATGCTAAAGGAAGGTAGGTCATATCTGTCGACTTTAGGGCCCAAAGTAGGTAAGGTTTACAAACTTCAGGGCCCAATGTAGGTAAGATTTACAGACCTTTAGGTTTCAAAGTTAGTATTATTTGTAAACATTGATGTCCAGGGTATAGGGTATTAGGTTTCTGCTAGGGTTTTGCATCTGAAGGATCGCAGCGTGCCGGCCCTCAGCGATTGGCTATGGCCGGATTGCTTCGTGGCTGCGTTGCTTGGGGCTTGCACGTTGGGCTACCATTAGGAGGATGACGTTGTCAGAGTTATGAGGGCTTGATTCTGGATGTGTTCTTGAAGTCATTTGCTTAAGTTTCAGGATGTCTTGGAGGGTTTGGGATAATTTTAAGTTGGTTCTGAAACTTGTGGTGCCCTCGTTTCCGAGCCCCTTCAAGAGGCCTGACATTTTCTTGCAGTGCATAGACAAGAAGCCTATGGTTGAGACCTCAAACCCAAACTCTTTGTCCATAAGACAGACGGTTTAGGTGACCCCAACACCAGAAACAAAACAAAACAAAACAAATACATTATGACGGTCATGAATGTGAATCTCGACTCACAGGGTACTTATCTAAACCCTAAACCCTAAACCCTTATCATAGGGGATGGGGCCTAGAGTCATCCCACAGCATAGAAGCTGAGAAAAGCTAGAAGCCCACAGGGGCACAAACCCTAATCCGGATAAAGCCATAGTCGGTGCGCCTGAAGACCTGGCAAATCTACATCTGCTTGAGTTGAGGAGCCCTCAATCTGGGGGTTTCCAAACTTTAGGGGTACCTGTTTGGGGGTCCCCAGAATAAGGATTGTAGTATATTGGGGTCTATATTGAGGTCCCCTTATAAGGAAATTACCATCTATATAGGGTCCTAACCATGGGTTCTTCACGGCCCTTACTCTCTTCCTGGGTCCTAACTACTTGGGCCGCTAGGGCTTTATAGGGCATACCTTAGACTCAATCCTACATCCTGAACCCTACATTCTAAGCCCGCAGTCCATAAATCCTAGACCCTGAACCCTTGGCCGCAGAGCGTGTATCAAGATTCACCTAAAGTCCTATAGCCCTTAACCTTAAGATACCTTAAGCTAGGGTACCGCCCCCCAGTAACAGTTGGATAATACTTATAATATTTAATATGGGTATATATAGCCCTTAGTAGGACCCCTAATGTAGACTGTTACTGGGTGCGGGCAGTACCCAACCTGAAGCCTTGAAGTCTATACTTGAAGGCCCAGAGGTGATTCCTGAGCTAGGCTTTAGCATTATTACATGGTGGTAATAAGTCTCCTAATTGGGGTTAAGCTTCGTTTGCTTATATCTCGCTTTCTGACCTACTCCTTAAACCCTATCATGAGGATTCCTGCTTCAATTGAGAATTAAGGACAACAGTAAGCATGAAAAGGGGCTCCTGTTTATGACAATCCGTAAACCCCATTGAAATCATTTCCCGAAACCAGAAGCCCTAATCCCTAAACTTTCACCACCAGATGGTAACTTCCCTCAACATATTTGTGGAAAACCTTAAACCCTTATACACCCTGTGCACCCTCATTACCAAATGTTCCCTGCAAGGTACCCCTACTTTTGGAGAATCCCCGTGCCCCTAAACCCTAATCCTCTAAACCACCAAACCCGAATTCCACAGAAGCCTTGAACCTTAAACCACTAACCGTTATCCCCAAAACCCCAAACCCAAATGTCCCAACGAGGTAAGCGGAAGTTTCGGGATTTCGTGCAAGGGCGACTGATTCCCAGCTTGCACTGGAGGGAAGGCTGAGCGTGTCCCACGGTTTGGGGTTTAGGGTTCGGGGTTTAGGGTTCAGGGGTTCGAGTTTCAGGTTTAGGGTCCAGAGTTTAAGGTTTAGGGCTTCTGGTTTAAGGTAGAACTTCTCCTATGAGGAAACAAATGCAATCGAAAGGACAAATTCAACAGGAGCTACGCGTCCTATGGTGATTTATAGCGCTCAGGGTCTTCGCAGCAACAAACCCAAGTCATAACCAAGTGACCTCCTAACGTCTCTCCTATTGTTATGGCAATTGCTGCTCTTGTTTTAGGGCCAGTCGTGTTTTAAGGTCTACCTACCTGGGGAGAGTGGATTCTCCACTACATGAGAAGCCCAGAACATCAAATGGCACAATGAGACAATACTTGGGAAATGAGGACTTTTAGTTATTGCGCAGCTTTTGGGTGTGTATAAGATTATGCGGCATTTGGACCTCGGGAAAATGAATGGCGAACATCTGCCGTTAACTCATGCAAGCCTGACAAGCTTCAACTGAGCTATAGTGCTTGGGGTGACTTTAACCTCGAAAATATCCTCTTTCAAAGATGGAATCTCCATAAGCACCTGTTCACATATAATTACATCGATTGGGATGCAGGGGCCCACAACACATCACCCAAGAAAGCCCATCAGAATGAAACAGTTGGGTTGGGCCCCCAAATAGGAGGCTCCACGAGGGAGAACTGGAAGGAGCGCCTCAAGATCTGCTAAGATATATTGGGATAATGGAAAATAGGCTGGAAACTACTAATTGGGGTTTGGGGTTTAGGGTCTATGTAAGCTTTGCAGGCCAACGGTGCGTCTCATTAGGCCCCCTGTGGGGTTTGATGCTTACGGTTTGTATGGATGCGAGATTAGGTCTCAGGGCTAGGATGTGATCCTTCTCCAGCAATAGACAATTCTGCAGCCTATTGCAACGAATATCGAAGCCATTGTGAGACGGGAAAGGTTCTTTCTATGAGCCAGTGGTTCTTTAGAGGTGTAGGGCTGTAGTTCCACGGGCGTACGTGCAGAAGGAGTCCCACATATTAGAGTTGAAAGCAAGGAGGCCAGTTCGAACCATATCTGTTGCTCCCTATCAAGTGCTGCATGAAAATATTATGGGTCTACCAAAGACATAGCACATTGCTTAACTCCAAGGTCCCTCAAAATAGGTTTGAAAGTTGTTGTGTGAGGTTTGGGTTTAGCAGTTAAGAGGTTTTGAGTTGGGCCACGCCTTCATCTGAAAAGGTTGCAGGTTTGGCTGTTAGCTAGTTCTGCAATTTCTACTGCGCTTCGCTGAGAGCCTTGAGCCTTGCGATTAAACTTGTGCAGATTTGTTTTTGTGGACAAATCCTGTCATGTTCAAAATGTCAAGTCACCAGGTAACATGTAACACGCACGTACATATGTATACGTACATCAAGTCCAGAATGTCCGCCCGTTTCAAAAAGAGTTCAGTAACATCATATCCCAAGCGCTCAGGTCCCGAAACAAAAAAGAAGCTAAATCCTACACCCTAATGCTATATCGCTCCTTGTAGGCTCCAATTACGGAAATTCTTGTATGCTCACGACATCACGTGTGCAATACGACATTATACCACAGTGCCACCCCCGAACCCCCAAGCCCCAAAACATCTACGCAGCCCAACTACTCTAAGATAAGAAGTCTAGGGTTTAGGGTATATAGTAGGTACATGGGGTTCCCGGGGTTAAGGGCCCATACTAGGGGCTCATGGTTTCAACCTTGGAAGTACCGTGCGAACCGTCAGCTGTGAAACCAGGAACGAAGTCCTGACTGGCCCCGACCCAAGCCTTGCTGTTTAGGGTTTAGGGTTTGGGGTTTAGGGTTCAGGGTTTAGGGTTTAGGGTTCAGGGTTTAGGGTTCAAGGTTTAGGGTTCAGGGCATTGAGCTATAGCTAAAAGGGTTCAGGGTTGAGGGCAAGAGGCTTAAGGATTTGCGGTTCAGGGTCTAGGGTTGAACCAAGTCTTGCTGTTTGATTGTAGGTAGTTCCCAAAATTAGGGACGCATTTTGGTACCCCTATATACCAGGTGCCGTAGTGTAGTCTATAGCCAAAGGGGGCCCATAATTTTGAGAACAACCCATGTAGGGGCTGATTGAACAAAAAAACGCTTTGGGGGGTAACGTTGTTTGTTGGTTCTCAAAGCCTTATAGAAGGGTACATTATATCATAGTTATAAAAGGTGCAAAAAAATCTTTGGGGGCACATTGTGCTGTAGCTTCAAAAGGTTTATTGTAGTTTCTGAGGCAACACTGGGCTATAGATATAAGAATCTACAAGAAGAGGTTCTAGGGGTACACTCCATTATCGTTATGACAGGTTTATACATTTTTTGGCAACCATTGCATTCTAGTTGCAGAAGGCTTTCAGTATAAGTAGAAGAGAAGTTTTCGCGGCACACTGTATCATAGTTGTATAAGCTCGATAGAAGACCTGTTGGGACTGAACGGTATTCTAGTCATGAAGGTTTTATGGAGCATCTTGCTATATTTGGAAAGGCCCGCGAATAAAGAGATGAACTTGGCAGGTGCTCAGGCTTTTAGAACAGCCTGGAGAGTTTGTGTTGTGGAGTGTCGGGACGAGGATCTCCCTAAACCCAAAAAGTATGTAAAATAATAGCTCGAAACCCAAGATAGCAGCCAAAAAGGCCATTATCTTACATATTCTTGGGGTCCAGGCACATCCTAAACCCTAAACCCTACATACCCCTATATAACACCTATACAAACCCGATAACCACATCATTTTTACACACTTTTGGGGGCCCAGGTAGGGTGAAGGGCTCCAGGGGCTCGGGAAGTTGGTCATGGTTGAAGCGTTCGTTAAGCAGGACAATTTAAACCCAGACCCCCAAAAGGATCTCAAAATTAGATCCCCTAGAACCATATGGGAAATTCTACAAGGATTATACAGGGGTTATAAAGGGTCTATATAGAGGATCTAATTTTTAGATCCTCCCAGAAGTCTGGGAAGTGACCTCGCCCGACCTCACCCTAAATGGTTGCCTTTATAGGGAATAATACCAGAAGGGCCTTAATTAATCTAAGTTATCCTGTGCTCCTATAAAGGGCCTTTCTAGTAGGATCCCTATTACAATCCCTATTAAGGAGGGGGGTTTATTGTTAAGGGGTCTACATTATTCCTACCTAGATTTCTCCAATTACCCTGATTAGGGACTGAGCCTGAAGGTTTCCCTGCTTCAGCTGCCCGGCCTTCTATGCTGACCGGCCTACATCCATACACCCACCCATCCATCCATCCATACATCCACCCATCCATCCATCCATCCATGCATCCATCCATCCGTCCGTCCCAGACCAACTTTCAGGGTTTAGGGTTTAGGGTTTCACAACCATATCTGCAACAATAGCATGAACTTCTTGTAACCCAACTTATATCTGGGGGGGCCCCTCCTTGTAAGGATTCTGGCCCCCGACGACCCAAGACCCCAACCCCTAAATCTGACTCCGAGTGGCCCTATTTCGAATAGGAAGGTCAAAAGGCATCCAGATGGTCCTTGCCTCCCCTATAGTCCCCCTTAAGGGATAATGGAAAAGAACATGGAAACTACCATTTAGGAAATAGGATTTAGGGTTTAGGGGTATAGTCCCCCTTAAGTAGATAGAATATGGGGTATATGGGGATCTTAGTACAATATACCCAAACCCATCTTCTATCTACTTAAGGGGGACCCTAAACCCTAAATAGTACTTTCCATTTTCTTTTCCATTATCCCAATATAACCCCCTATAATTCTATCTACTTAAGGGGGAGTATAAGTTCAAGATGTCCAGATCCGAACGGCAAGGTCAACAGGGTATTCAACAAGCCCCTGTCTCCCCAGGTTTAGGGTTTAGGGTTTAGGGATCTAAATTAAAACGCTAGTGCCCCGAATCTGAAAAGGCAATGTCAAAAAGTATGCAGCAAGGCCCTGTCACCCTAGGCATAAAACTTTACAACCCAGACCCTAAACGTTTAGGGTTTAGGATGCTCTCAACTGCCAACCCTAAACCCCGACTCATCCCAAATCCGAATGGCAAGGCCAAAAGGTATCCAACAAGTCCTGTCTGTCCTGGAAAAGAGATTCGAGCCCGCCCAACCTACACCCCTCAAAGCCCCAAATCCGGATGTAGGGTTTAGGGTTCAGGGTACCCTAAGCCCTAAAGCTTAAACCGCAAGGTCAAAAGGTATCCAACAAGTCATTGTCTTCTTTGACATTCAAGCTGCCGAGTCGATCTCAGAAGTTTGGCCTCGTCGAATCCTGGCCTGAAATCAGGGACGTGGTTTAGGGTTCAGGGTTTAGGGAGTAAGGATACCTAGGGTAACCTAGACCCTCAGCAAAAAGTGAAGATTCCAAAATGTTCGGCGCAAAGCCCAGTTTGTTAGGTATCCAGGCTGCTCTAGATCGAGTCTAGAGGAGTCCCTTGGAAAAGATATAGATGTTATGGAGTGATAATTCGAAGGCTCCAAGAACCTGGACTCTAATTCTTATATCCCAAATCCCAAGTACCTGGTTATTTGGTACTTGGACCCTCTGAGTACATGTATGTATATACCTGCACATGCACCAGGTTTAAGCTAAGGTTTAGGCTAAGGTTTAGGCTGTGGGGTATTCGCACAAAAGCGAAGAGGAAAGCCCCCTGGCTGGGGGTGCTGTGGGTAGAAAATCTGGACCTAGTCGAGCATAGTTTAAATGGCTAGCTGGGACGGTTTGGCTGGGGTTGCGCGTGATAATGTGCGTGCCCCAATGAGAAGGCGCACCACACCGCATGCGCACGTTCACACGCCATGACCCCCGAAGACTACATGAGCCCCCAAAGTAGGCAAAGAGATTGGCAAGAAAGCCCTTCCGACAGACCAAATGGCTTTCCCTAAGGGTCCATGTGCCCAATAATTGGGTACTTGGGATATTGGTAAAAGTAATTCTAGTACAGATGTTGGGTAAGTATATGATTATTGGGTACTTTTATGCTTAGGGTTTTATCCTTCATTGCAGGTGAACCTTCAATCCCCGCGGCAAGCAAATCAGAAGTCACAAGCCCGAGCAAAGGCGAACTCAGTCGGGATTGCATTCTTCGAGGACCGACCTGATGACGAGGATTGCGAGTCAGGCGCGCTAGGGATTTGGGCTAGGGCTCATGGTCCCCGGTTCTATAGAGCCAAAATATCCACAATGAAGAGTTGGGTTTTGAGGCTTTAGGGCTCGAAACGCTAGAGCCTGTCGGGCTTGAATCGTAAACTTATAAACCCTAGATCCCCAATCCCTCTACTCCTCCTGAGCCCCATAAGCCCCTACGCCCTCAAGAACACTAAATCCCCTAAACCCTCTGCTCCCCCCTAAATCCCATGAGCCCCTAGACCCTAAAGAACACTAGATCCCCTAAACCCTCTGCTCCCCCCTAAATCCCATGAGCCCCTAGACCCTAAAGAACACTAGATCCCCTAAGCCCTCTGCTCCCCCTAACTACCATAAGCCCCTGGATCCTAAAGAACATCTTAATCTCCTAAACCCTCTGCTCCGCCCTAAGCCCCACAAGCCCTACCTGGACCCCAAAAGTACATAAATGGCCTTTATGGCTGTTCTTATGGGTTTAGGGCTATTGTTTTACATGCTTTGGGGGTTTAGGTAGACCCTAAAGAAGGCCAAGTCTAAGGCCAGCAGCCTTACACGCGGTTTAGGGTTAAGCGTTTCCCTAAACCCTACACTCTAATCTCCAAACTCTAGGGTTAAGGAAGCCCAAATCCTGACGAGGCGTAAAGCCTAAATTCCATTCAATCAAGATATGAGCCATAGTCTAAACTCCTCAAAGGGGATCATATAGGGGATTGTTTAGGGGACCATTATAGGGGTTATCAAGGGGGGAATTAAGCGTTTAAACTATGGCTCTTATGGGCAAACCCAGACAGTCCAAGTATCCAATATCTAGGCACCTGGGATTTGGGTAGTTACCATTACAGTGCAGTTTTGGGGGTAGGTCTATGATTATTAGATATTGTTGGGTACTTGCACCCTTCAGGAAGCCCTGATTTCCCAGGCTGGCAGTTTCTAGTATGGAAGCCCCGATTTGCAGGTGAGCTGCCTTAATATAAGCGGGATGTATTCAGGACCCAAAAGATTCTGTTTTGGGATGCCAGTGTGTGTTTAGATCCACCGCCCAAAGTACTTTCTGGGTGGATGGCCTGGGTTTTAATCTTCTTACGGCCCTTTACTTGAGCTACAGAGCCCTGATACCCTGGTCCTTTTGGTTTCAAAACAAACCCTTCTCCGTTGTTAAACATGAAGCTCTGGGGTGTTAAAGTCCACTTGAAGTAGATAGAATACGGGGTCTGTAAGGTCTCGTTGTGTGTCGGGCAGTTACATATTCTATCTGCTTCCCTAAGTCCTACACCCTATAAACCCTAAACTCAGGGGGAGTACGTGCGAAGTACCTATTTTCCATTTCCTGTCCATGTAATTGTCGATTAATTGGGGTAAGTTCCCTACATCCTTAACAGGGACTTAAGGTGAGGATGATATAGAATCCCATGCTTCTTCACATCTGCAGTTGCTGAAACTGCGGACGCTGCTGATGGAGAGGACGCCCAAGAATTACAAGTCTGGGTTTAGGGTTTGGGTTTAGTTAGCTTAGGGTATCATGTGCAGGGTATTAGGGTTTATTCTAGGTATTAGGGTTTATTCAAGGTATTAAAGGGCTTAGGGTAGTATAGGGTTTAGGAAAGTATGTGGTATTTGTATCATGGGAATTATAGTAGCAGGGTTTAAGGTATTCGTAGTAGGGTTTAGGGCAAAAGGTTTAAGGTATCCGGGATTTGGGTATCATAGGGTTTAGGATATGAGGGTATTAGGGTTTAGGGTATCAGGGTTCGAGGTATCAGTGTTTAGGGTATGAGGATTGCGGGTATTATAGTGTTTAGGTTCAAGGCGTACTGTCTTGGTGGGGTTAGCAAAATTTGGGTTCAGGGTTTTGTTTGCATGTCGGTTGTGAAGCTTGAAAGCCAGAATTCAAGGGTATCATTTTTGCGGGTTAAATGCGGGCCTCCAAACCCTTAAGCCAGGGCGAGAGTTTAGGTTTTAAGGGCTCAACCCTAAACCCTAACCCCTAAACCCGGGCAAAGTGGGGCCCCAAACGCTAAAGCCAGGAAGTAAGGGAAACATCCTTGGTATTGATGAGAGTTTTACGGCTTAGGGTTTGGGGTTTAGGGTTTCCGGGGCAATATTGGGGATGAAAAGAGAGCCCCAAACCCTAAGCTTTAAAGTCTGGACCCTGAAGCGAGTAGCTTCAACCTTCATCCCCTGCTGTTGAGATCCGAAAACCCTGCATGACTTGTGCATGACTTTTAGCACGCTGGAACGTCATAATTCCCAAGAGATAAAGTGCCAAAACCCCGAAACAAGTGCCAAAACCCCGAAACCCTAAACCCTAAACACTCCCCTAAGGGTCCAAGGACCCAAATAATGGGGTTTTAGGGCCCAAATACCATTTGTTTTATAGTATTTGGGCCCTAAAACCCTATTATTTGCGCCCTTGGGCCCTTAAATATAGTTCCCATATATCACTATATATCCTCCCTTTAACTCCTTTAAAAGGGACTCTATCATTTGGGTCCTTGGACCCTCAGGGCTCTTAATATCAACCCTAAACCCTGAACCCGAAACCCTAAACCCTAAGCCCCAATCCCTGAACCCTAAACCCTAAACTATAAGCCCTACACCCTAACCCTAAACTATAAACCCTAAACCCTAACCCTAAACTATAAACCCTAAACCCCTAATCTCTTTTAATATCAGCTGCAAGAAACACCAGACTGCAGGACCTTCCGCCAGAAGGCGTGCCAGACATTCCTGACATGACCGCCAGGAGCGTCAGGGGGGTTTAGGGCTAAGGGTTTAGGGCTAAGGGTTGAGGGTTTAGAGGGTTTGGGGTTGAGGGTTTGGGGGGTTTAGGGTTTTAGGGTTTTAGGGTTTAGGGTTCAGAGGGTTTAAAGGGCTTCAGCCTGGGCAAGGCAACCCAAGCGAAAATAGCATGATTGAGAATCAAACTCTGGAAAGAACAATCAAACAGAAACCCTGAATCCTAAACCCTGAACTGATGTATAGGGTGGGGATCAGGCAGAGACAAACTGCAAGTTTTAACCAGGTAGTATCAAATGGCTTCTTGTTACCAATAGACATACTGCTAGCCTTTCGTAAAATAACCTACCTAGAACCTAAATCTGAAACCCTGAACCCTAAACCCTAAACCCTAAACCTTAAACCAAGGCTGAGGGTTGTGGCATGTTTTCGAGAGTATGGTGTGAAGGGACAGAAGCTTCGAGGTGTAAGACCTGGGGCCCGAGATTTTGGCGCGGTTTAGTTTGCGGAGCAGAAGGCGACTTCCCGTCAGGTGTTATGCTTCCGGCCCTCGTGTTTAAGGTAGTATTTTCTATTTGTAGAGGTACTGGGCTCTCGTAAAAAACTGTTTGCGTGCGGTGTTCTGTGTTTAGGGCGTGGGATTTAGGGTCCAAGATCTAGTAGTTTTAAGGGTTTTTCTTTCCAAGATACTTTAGCTCCAATATAGAGTAGGATTGTATTCTCCCTTTCAGTATAGTATTCCATAGGAACAATGAAATCTGAATCCCGTAGCCCTAAACACCGAGCCCTCAGCTCTTTGCCTAGATCCCAGACCCTAAGCCCTTAGCCTGTTCAACGCAAACCCTAAACCCTACACCCTAAATCTTAAACCCTAAGTCCTAAACCCTAAATCCTAAACCCTAAACCCTAAATATCCATGAATACTAGGTGGCTTAGTTTTACCTGTTTTCAGGGATGCCCAAGCTCCACTTCTCAAAATGGGGGGGGGGGGGCTAGGGTACAGGGTTTTAGGGACCCTATGGATACGTGTGGTGCTTGTTAGGGTTTAGGGTTTGGGGATGTAGGGTGTAAGGTCTGCTTACTACTCGGAGGTCCAAAGGTCATCTTGCGTCTTGAATTTTGGGATGCTTCAGGGTGACGGGACCTCTATGAGAGTTCTGTATATTGTAGTGTATATTGATATATATCATATTCCCCAATTTCCATTTCATTGTTCACTTTCCCATTTGATTCTCCATGACAGGGGATAATATGGTGTGCATATATACATATACACATATTTGGGTCATTGTTCAATATCGTTCTTTTTCTCCTCAAGCCTTAATTTTGTGTATGGAGCTGTATGGTTATTACATCAAAACGCAAGAATTAAGCCGTAAACTCTCAACCCTCAAGGAATGCGGATTGAACTTCAGCCCACGAGCACCGGAACGCTTACATGAGCCCCATACTCCCAAAAGATCGTGTTTAGGGTTGAGGGTTCAGGGCTTAGGGGCTGAAACCTCCAAGACCTTAAACCCACACTCCGTTTGCTCTTACCTGCCCGCACATGTTTTCCACACGTGCCTTTCACAAGGGCTCATTTCCTGAATAGTCTGCTGGACACATCTCGTAGAAGTGCATCTGCGTAGGTGTCTGCAATCATCTGCAAGCCCTGCAGAAGCCCTGAACCCTAAGCCCATGAGCTGAACCGGCATGGCAAGATCATCCTTGCATATCCCCTGTGTCTTCAAAGGCCGCCCTTGCCAGAACCCCCTTGAAGGGATTAAGATTCAGCGATGGTCCCTAAGGGTCCGTGTACCTAATAATCAGGTACTTGGGACTTGGGTAATAACAATTATAGTACAGGCTTGGGTAAGTCTATGATTATTAGGTACTTGAACCCTCAGGGTAGCTTGTGCAGGATACAGTGTAGTGCCTTCATGCTCAAGCGGATGGCTGCTTCGAAGCCACAATTGCATCTAGGCATGTACTATGAGGCTGAAGCCTTCGCTTGACCTACTGGTGCTTCAGGGAGAGTCACGGAGTTGATAGGGACCACCAAAAGGGAGCATTATCTAGACAATTTATAGTCGGGATCATCCCCCCCTTTAAGTACTAGAAAGTTGGCGTTTGAGGTCTTAGGGTTCTGCATTGGCGAGTCACAGCGTATAGGTATTTAGGATCCCCCCCCTTTAAGTACTAGAAAGTTGGCGTTCGAGGTCTCAGGGTTCTGGATTGGCGAGTCAAAGCGTATAGGTGTTTAGGATGCAGGGCTTCGAGGCATCAAATCCATTCATGACCTTAAGGGTCCAAGCACCCAAATAATAGTGGTGTAGGGACGAAATACTATAATATTAATGGTATTTGGGCCCTAAAACCCTATTATTTGGGTCCTTGGACCCTTAGGGTAAATTTGGGCTTTAGGGTTTGAACAAGTTTCCGTGTTCCCATTTTGGGGCCTGCTTGGGAGTTTCCCAGAAAGGTGTGCTCTGGATCTATACGTACCCCGGAATGCTGTAATCCTTATTGTAGCGACTCGGCAATAGGATTTTGGAAGCCAGTATATCCCCCACTACTCGTATATTTCAGTCTATAGCGTCTTTGAGCATTTTTTGACTTCTCATTTTGCAAAGGCTAAGCTTGTTTTAACTACAAGGATCATTGGCTGAAGCTGCAACTGGTGGGCTGTTTTGGTAGGGAGGGTGCCCAAACCAAAACAGTTACCACCATAACATTATTCAGGAACCTTAAACCCTAAACCTTACACCCTAAACCTTTAACCCTAAACCTTTAACCCTAAACCCTAAACCTTGAGCCCTAAACCCCCAAACATCCAGGAGCCGGCACAAAGTTCTTTTGGGCATCATTCTTCAAGAGCTTTGTACTCGCACATCCCCAACATCACCACGTAACCCTGGTTTAAGGATTTAGGGGTGTAGGGGTTTGGGGTTTAGAGGCTTGAAGGTAGCAGGGACTAGCAAGGATCTGAGCTTTCATCAACTTTCATGGCGCAAAAGGCGATGCCACTTAGTCTGCAGTATCAGCCGGCCCGCAGCTGGGTTCCACGTGGATACTGTCAGCATGCCGGGCTACGTAATTTCATGGGTTTGTGGTTCAGGGTTTGTACCCTTTTGCAGAATGGTGCCGTTACTGCAAATGCAAGCTAGCTGCGTGCAGTACACCAGAGTCACAAGAGCTCTTTGACAAGCAGCGCATGTTCACTGCAGACTTCCCCGCCCTGACTGGCCTTAAACGCACAAAGTGGAAAGTAGACAGCAATGGCGTTTGTCTAAATTGTGCACGGCAGCAGCTGGCCTGTATTCGTCGTCGGAGTCCTAAATCCCAAGCGCAAGAAACGCCAGAAGTCTAAACCCTTTAACCTCAACTAACCACATCAGCCGTGCATCCCCAGGGTGAAAGAAATGGAGCAGAAGGCGAAGGCAAAAGAGGAGCCAACAGTCTGGCGGTGGTACGCCTTACGGTTCATGACAGGGGTTTGTTTGTCCACCGGGAGGTTCATGTGACTCAACCCAAATCTGTATAGAACTGGGCTCATCTCCCTTCGTGTACTCGAGCAGCTTATTACAAGGTCCAGTTAGGTGATTGCATGTAGGGTAACAAGCCTTTCAGTGACAAGTACTTGCCGAGTTCAAGGCATCTTGAAACAGGCAAGAACTTCTTGTTTCTGTTAGGTGTTTATAGGGTTTAGGGTTTAGGGTCTGGGATTTAGGGTTTAGGGTTTCGGTTCTAGGTTTCGGGGTTTAGGGTTTAGGTTCTTTAAGGGTCCAAGGACCCAAATAATAGGGTCCCTTTAAGGGGGTTATACGGGAAGTATATAAGGGTCCAAGGACCCGTGGTCCCAAAGGGTCCAAGTACCCAATAATTAGGTCCCGGTTAAACGGATCTACAGGGACATATGATCCAGGCTTACTATTCCCCCACACCCCCCCATGGTCCCCCCGCTCCTGGGATGCTGTGGTTGTTGTGGTCCTGTTGTGCTAGGTTCTCCCCCCCCCCCTCGTGGCATAATGCTGTGTTGCTGACTCCCCCTTGCTGTGGTTGCTGTGGTTCTGGTGGTCCTGTCCATGTAGTTCTGTTCCTCCCCACAGTCGACCCTGTGGTTGTCGTGGTGCGGTTGTGCTGGTGGTTCTCCCCCCCCCCTGTGTGAGGGGCAACCTGTGCGTTACTGTCCTCTCTACGGTACAGACAACAAGGCGGTCAGGTGTCTCTTTTTTCAGCTGAGGCACAGGAGTGCTCATTGAGTACCTTGAGCATATAGACATCATGCAGTGGTGTGTTGGACATGTGACTGCACTGGCAGGAACTCTCAAAGCTTCACCCCTCCTTCCCCTGACCCCTGACCCCCTCCCCCAAAGACATGTTTGGCAGGGGGGGCCTGGATGCACCTCTGATTCAGAGCAACTGAAAGGTGTGATTGTGGATGCACGAGCTATGACCAGCACGCAGGCTCCTCCAGAGCCCCACCTCCAAGACATTAATTCTCCAGGTCAACCCTAAAATCTTGCGCGTTGCCTTTAGCAAGCAAGGGGGGAGTGTAGTGGGGGCTTATGCGCCAGATTCTGGTTTGGACGTTGAAGAAATCAGGGAAGCTTTTTGAGGCACTCTAGAGCAGCATTCTTCAAACTTCACCAGCCGAAGCCGCGATATGTAACAGGGGATTTCAACGTTCAAATGTCATTTGGACATTCCTGACCCGTCAGATGCCCCCCGGATAGTTCCACAAGTAGATCCTGTTCGCTTCCAGAGATTTGATCAGTGTTTTACCAGAAGACCATGGTAGAACACAGCAAGCCAGTGCAGGTCAAGATTGTACACAGGCTTCCCAAGTGATCATTATCTTATAGAAACAGAATTCCGAGTCCAGTTATTGGCCAGAACACCAAGACCGCCCGAAGTATTCCCGCCTTGATTTTCGTGAAGAGACAAGACAGGGATTTTGATGATTTTTTCAAAAATGGACTTGGTCAGCTTCAGACCACAGAACCAATTCTACCTCTAGTCCTTCCGGGGGGTACGTTCACACGGACGGTTCGGGTATCCCGGGAAGATGCAGTGGAACTACGTGGGCGGGGTGTTCTGCTGTTATAGGCAGACATTCCGACCGCAACGCAAATAAGCTACGTGGGTTCCATGGCCTCATGGGTTGATTTTCTGATCTTCAGCACTGAAACAGAGCGGCGCTCGCAGAAGCAGCGAATAAACAGTTCAGACTTGTTTGGAATAGTTTTATGCCTCTTAAGCGTAAGTAAGCTGCGCATGATTTTAATCAGTCTTTTTGAATACGCTGATTTACGGTATGGGTGCGTCAACGCTTAATCTCAAACATATGCATAGGCTCAAAGGGGTCATTTCCGTCTCTTCAGATGCATAATGGGTATAAAGGTTTTTAATTACTCGCGCGTCAGCAACCATGTAGTTTGGAGACAAGCCAACTACACGCAACGCCGACTGGACCTCTTATCGAAGCTGCGATACAGCGTGATGTACATCGTGTTCATTTCCCCTATGGGGGATCCTATCAGCTCACAGACATCGAGTAGTCATTGAGGGTAGACACAGATGTCGTACAAGGCCGTGTTGGCTAGATACCACAACGCAGGCATTTTTTCCTGAACTGTGGTCAATGCAGTTTAGACGTGGCAACTGAGGCAAATTCACGGTGTGTGCCGATATTAATAGAGACACAATAAGCACGTGGCAGGAGCAAATGCGCGCAGAGCAGCCTGCGCAGTGACAGCAAACAAAAATTCACGAGATTTTTAATGTCAGATTTCCCGATTGCAAAGCTTCATAATTCCTAAATTCCAGACTTGGAGTTCTGGAATTCTAAAGCCCTGCAACTTTGGAAGTCTGGAATTCCGGAATTATGTGGCCCCGCAGTTCTGGAATTTCAGAATCCTAAAGGCCTTCAAAATCAGGAACCTTGGAATTGTCGGGTTGTCAACATCCGGAACTCTGCAATTCCAGAACTCTGGAAGACAGGAAATCTGGATTCTGGGATGACTTGACACTGCAGATTTGTACATGAAACGTTGTCAAACGGGGTCTTGACTTGAAAGCATTGGATTACATAAGGGGATTCATAAGCCCGCGTTTGTGTTGCTGTGCGGTTCAAGACGGCTAAATGACAGTTCGCCGCAATTCCCCAAAAAACTGACATTGACAGCCATTTTCATGCGTATGAAAACCCAACGTGATAAAAAAGTCTACAGGCCCAAACCCAGGCCTTTTTTCCTTGTCTGGCCTGTCTCTGCACATTGGCTCTGCAGATTAGTGCTCACCTAGGAATCATCTTTGTATAGCACCAAAGCAAACAGTTGCAGCCTTAATATGGCTTCCACGTAATCAGCCACTTCATGGATGGTGCGGCTGCTAACGCCGTCCCTACGCAATTCCTACCTAGCCCGGGTAAAATCGAGAGTTTGAATACTCATAACATCTTACACCATGTGTGACCATTGCGCGTCATTTATTAAGCAAAGGATCGTCTATATTCGTTCCAGAAGCCAGTCACCACGCGTATACAAACCCTTTAACAAACCTTTTTCAATTGCCCAAGTACCGCAGTCAGCTCGTTATGCAAACACGCAAGCCTTGTCACTTTATGAAAAATGCACCATGTATCGCACTTATTCGGAAAGCTTGCTAGAGGTCCTGCGAGTTCTGGTAAGATTCCCCAAATTTAGTTAGAATTCCTAAGCTGAATTTTTCATAGGCAAGAACCTTGGTAAAAATTCGCCTCCACTTCATTTTGGGAACAATGCAACGCCTCTACTAAACTAGGCTGCACACTTGTCGTTAATAGCAGATTGTGTTTAAAGAGCAGATAAGGGATCCCGTCAGAGATTTTTGCTGAAGTTTTTCAAAACACATATCAAGCTTCTTCGTTAAGATCTTTAGCCTGCGATCCCCGCTAGGAGATTGTCCCGGATTCTCTAGTCCGAATGCTTGATTGTTGGAAGTCTTGCTCAGATCTGAGATGAATGTTCAAGTCGGGCTCTTGATAGCAGTTCAAAATCGCTGGCAAGGGTCCTGATTATTAGAAATCTGACTCGAAGTTTCGACGACCAAGTTTAATGGGAATCCATATTGGGAGCCTTTAGTTGGGGTCCATCTTTAGTCAAGGCTGCCAATTTACAATGACACTTCAAAATTTTCTCAAAGGTCCGAAGTTTTACGTTTACTACAAGTCCTTTTTAGTCAAACTCATGGGGATTTTGGCTGATGAGCTTTACTGAGGTTTTTTATTGATGAGGGGTGCTCATCCAAAGAAGCCTTATCAAAGGTCCCCGATAGTTGTTTCATTTAAGTTCTTAGCGACCGTTTTATTGGGACTTCGCGTGGAGGAATCTCATTGACCTCGTATACAGGAGATTACACTTTGCAGTATTTGCCAACTTGAGGCAAATTGCGGCGGGTTTTTGAGCCTTGTAGTTCTAAGCATTCTAAGCTTGAAGATGCTGTCTTGACGCATGCGACTGCAGTATGGATTGGAATGGCGCTCCGGCTATCATCAGCCCACGATCCTCATCCCGAACGTGAAATGAATATCCTTCGCAGTTTCCTCTATGAAGCCGGGGCACCCACGTTCAAACAGCCCAAGTGCATCTTCTGAATCTGAATCGACAGTATCCCTCCCTTACACAGCGAATTTCCAAATCACGTGCCCGCCCTCTTCCAATTTGATAGAGACGGTGTCCCCCGCTTCATCGAGATGCTACCCCCCCCTCCGTTTCAGAGAGACGGCGCCTAGCCCATTTTTTAGAGACTAGTGAATATGATGTAACATCCGTCGCCAAGTAAGATGGATTAAGTACGCGCAAATACCTGTAAAGATGGATGTAAGTATACGTATTCGGCAAGCAGATTTGGGGTTTAGGGATCTTAGAGCTTCTGCATCCGTAGAGCTACTTGAAGAATAGACACCTGGAACCTTAAACCCGAATCAAAGTCCAAAACCTGAGTAGCGGTGACGATAGTGGATGAAGATGGATGAAGTAAAATGAAGCAGATACATGCAAGTAGAATGTTGTTACAGGTATGTATGTGTTGGTTATGAGATTGCAAATTGCGCGGATGCGCAGTGTGCCCAATGCTCCAGGTACTGCTGATGGGTGCTGATGTATGCTGATGTTGATGTACATCCGGACTACCGTCAGTAACAGGACTAAAATGAAGAGGGTAAGGATTGCGTCCACTACGTTGGGGAGTTCTAGGACGCAAGTGGCCATCATTGTCATCCAGGGGTTGTACATTGCCAGATAGATTCACACGGACTGAGTGCGGGACGTCACCCAATGGATCATATGGCATGTCTCTCACTTCCCCCCCCGGGCCCAAGCGTTTTTTTCCTCCTCCCCACCTCCAGGATGAAGGGTTTGGGAAACCTCGGGTACACGCGTCGACCTAGGGTGGATGGGTGCCCTGAATGCCTGAAGTCCGAAGTGGGGAGAGGAGAACAGTACCCAACAACAAGGACTAGTTACAGGGAAGGATTGAAACCAAGCCTGAGCAAGCTGCTGGATCTCTTCCAACACTAGTCAGGTAAGTCTTTGCGCCTGAGTGAGCTGCTGATCTTCGCCCAGCACTTGCCAAGGAATATTGAGTTGGACTCCGTCCAACACTAGCCAGGTAAGAATGGCCTTTCCCCAACTGCCTGACAAATCCCTGACAATCACACAGACAGTTTTCTTGAGCCAACACATACGCACGCCAGCTTACACTGAGACATGCAGGCATCACACATGAACTTATATTGAGACATGCGTGGACAGGCCTTGGCCTTGGATGGCACTAAGGGATGATCATGATTTTCCGGCTTCCGAACAACACTCCTCCTTTCCAGACCCTGGGAAATGGATTGAGCCGGAGCTGGAACTTTACACGGCCGGATATGATCACCCTCACTGGTTTCATTATCTGAGAAGGACACTGGACTATTCCTTCAGTGTCGTTGCAAAAGCATACTCTACGAGTATATGGAAAATGCCCGCGTGACAGAACCTTCAAATGAATTGTCCCCCCTCAAAACTTCGCCTGCTATGTGTGCGCCTGTACTCCAAGCAAACCCCGCAGTAAATGTAGACGCTTGCGCGGTAAGACCTTGGTCAGCGCATCGGCTGCCAACTCAGCGCCAGGTTTCCATACAGCCTCAAACGTGTCGACGTGAGTATCCTTCAAGCCTCCCCCATGCAGCATGTCCCGAATCCAAGAACAATGCATAGCGTAGTGCCGAGTTCTCCAAGCAAGCGGTTGGAAGGATTTAGGCGTCAGCAGCGTGAGACTAGAAGAATTGTCACCTGCGATGACCAACTTCGGCTTGTAGCCCGTGAGTGCATACACAAGTGATGCAGTACGACATGATTCGAACAACGTGGTTGCAAACGCCTCAGTCTCGGCTTCGCAGGTGGAATGAGCTGTCAGACATTGACGGCAACTTTTCCAGTACACTGGATTGGTGCCAACATACACGATACAGCCTGTTCTCGACCTTGATCCAGCCGGTGCCAGGCTCGCGTCCGACTCTGCACGCAGGTCCAGGGATCCTCCTTCCGCATGAACCATTTCCGCCCAAACTGAAGATCTCAAGTACCTCCAAACCTGCTTGCAACATGATGCTACCCATTTTGGATTCCAAACCTGAAGTGATGCCAGGATTCCAACACATGCCTGGATATCAGGCCGCGTTTTTAAGCCCAACCACTGGAGGGCTCCAATCTCGGCCTGCAATGTTTTCAGACTGGGTGCGTAATCCGGGTGGTCCTTGCCCATTTGAGCTATGGTCGCGACATCAATAACCGGCAAGCTCTCGGAACCTCGCCCGCCGATGAAGCTCACGAACTAACCACTTCCGCTGGCTAACATACACCCCCTCTGCGCGTAAGGAGACTTGCGTCCCCAAGAAAGTGACCTCTTCCACCCTGCAAATGGTCTCATCGCCATCTGAAATCTCCTTGTCGGCTGTTCTGGTCAGGAAGTCTTGGATCTTGCGTTTCCACGTTGCGGCAATGTGCCTTTTGATTCTCATCATCACTTCCCTCGGGCCGAATATGAACCCATCGTCCACGAACATGGCAACGATACCTTTGATGGTTCCTGTTACCACCTCTCGCGCAACAAAGAGACCGCTACACTCCTCTACCTCTTCCAGACGAAGATTACTGAGCTTGTCCTCTCTGCCAGCCTTCAATTCGGCCCCATTCATCTTTTCGGATCGTTCGCATTGCCAGTCCTTTGGCCCCCGGCGTAGGCCATAGATGGACTTATGTGCCCAAAACACCACTCCAGGCTTCACCAAGCCCAACTTCACCAAAGCACTAGGCGGTCGTAACAAAATCTGCTCATGATCCGGGAGCTTACTGTTCAGAAAAGCTGCGCTGATATCTAAGCCCATGGCCTCCCAGTCTCGTTCAGAGGACAACCGACCACACACCACCTGCAGGATCTCCTGACTGATATTTTCACATGAGATAGCGTCAGCATCAATTTCCTGACCCGGCTGATAATTGCCGCGCAACCAGTCTCACCCTCGCCTTCCAAGCTGCTTCGGCCTCCAGCTGAGCCGCTGTGGCTCCTTCCCTTGTGGTGGTCTCCGCATCAAGATCCGGTTTCTTTGTGACGACCAATTGCATTGGGAGTATTTTTGGAGTAACTTCCCCTTCCTTTAAACCTAGAGTCTCTCGGATTTTATCTTCGGGAATTTCAGTCCAGACCTTTTGCTCCAGCATCTGACCCATCTCCTGAGCAGCGCCGTTGTACCACTTGCCCCGTTCTTGCTCACTACCCTTGAAGAACATGCTGGTGTCCATGACCTCTGCCGTCGCCCTTTCAGTAGCCAACAATTTGATCATGAGCTCCGCGTCGCTCATTTCTGTTTCCATGTCAATATCTGCAACCTGGTACCTGTTGGTTCTGTCCTGAAAGTAGTCCAGATTTGGTCCGTGCGCGGCTGCAACAAAAGCGTAGCCCTCTGCGGGACTTTGACCTTCAAGCCGCTCTTCCACTGTGAGGATTCCCAAGTCGATGCCCAAGTCTCGGATCTCTGACGCGTTGTGCGCCTTACCCTTGTCAGATATCCACGCCAGGTCACCTGAAGTGGTTTCAAAAGTCCGCCGTCGCTGCGGCGGTTCCTTCACGATGGCTGGGAGTCGGGTCAGGATCAACTGCTCCTTGCCGTTCTGTTTGACTTTGACCAGCGCTCCATTGGTAGCTCGATCGCATTTTCCAGTGAATACACCCGGCTCCGCCCTTGCATCAAACGGACCAGGATTGATCACACGCACTGCAACCATGTCCCCAGGATCCGGAGTTGTTCCTGCCACCACTTACCCAAAACCGTTTCCCTTTGTCTTCTTGTGGCTTCTTGCAAAAGATTAGGCCAGTACTTCGACGGAACCTGCCCCTTTACAATGAACTCACGTGCCTTCTCCTTCAGCACACCGACGCGCCTCTCAGCAAGCCCGTTTGCCTGCGGATCGTAACCACAGGTGCTTGTCTGGAACACACCTGCCTCATTGAGGTACTGAGACACCTTGGTAGCGAAGACCTCCTTTGCCCTATCTGAATGGATTCAAGCGCAGACAATTCACTCAAAATGGATGCGATTCCGTCCAGAACATCTCCCCAAAACCTGCGCTTGAGGCATCGGACGTACTGTAGGATCTCTCCATCTTCCATTCAGAAGACCCCAGCAAGAGCATAGCGAGTGCCATCAGGAGTGGTGTTATGGGCCCAGCTATGTCAATCGACTTCTCCCGTCTATGAGGCTTTTTGGTGCCTCGAGCCTTGTAGTCATTCAAGGTGTGTCCAGGGCCATGTTTACCTCGACCCAGTTCCTCATATCCGTGCCCATCTATCTCGTCAGGCCCAAAGAGCTAAAAAGGTCATCATCCTCACGCGCGACGCCAGAACCTTCCAAACTTGAACGGGTCACCAGAAGCGGCAGTTGCCTCATCGTTCAGGAAATCATTGTTACCAAGCTCAGACCCAAGCAAAAGCACTGCGGCACCATCGACTTCTGCCGCTAGATCCTGAAAACCATTCCTTAACTGAGAAACATCCTGGCTCCCTTGTCCCTCATGCGAACCCTGAGAACCCTGAACCTCGGTCGTCGCGTCAGTCGCGTCACTGCCCTGGGTAAACTTAAGACCTTTAACGCTGGGCTTCGGACTGCTGAGGCTGGCTTGCACGACTACTGGGAACCCTAGCTGCTGCAGCTGCTGCTGATGCGAGCCATCCAACGCACCTGCCTTGGCAGTTGTAAAGCACGATATGGATACCCTTGCCCCTGACCAAGGTGTGGTGCCATGCCACTTCTTTGGATTGAACAAGACTGGGTTGCGCTGCGCTGGCAGGATGATTCCACGAAGTGTCTTACCATTATCTACCTGCCTCGCGTGCTCTCCTTCTGACTGCTCCAGCCAAAGATCTCCTCCCTTGCACATACCCCGATGGCTCAGGACGATCCTTGTGGGGTTTGAAAGCCGCATTCTTAGACAAGACAAACGAGGTCCACGTAACCCCTGGCGCCTCTTGCCTGAGAAACTGGTTTACCTTCATGGCTCTTGCAGCGCATGCCGACGTCCTCGCCGCAGAAAACTTTGCGATTGCTCCAACCAAAGTCTCCTCCTGAGGTGTCGCCGCTTCTGCCTTGGGTTTAGGTTTAGGCTGTGCCTTCGGTTTGGGGGTCGCCGCTGCCTTAACTTCACCCACATGTTCGTACTTGCAGCGGTCGCCGAAACGACATGTGCCGCTCTTCTTGAAGGCCTCGCAGATCTGTTTGACCTCGCTGTTAGGTGTACTGCGTCCGGCCTCACTCCTTCATGCTTGAAATAACAAACCTACACTTGCCGAACTTCTTCAAGAATGGACATGGCTTCGACGCTGAACCTTCGCGAGATGCTTTTCCTTTCCCCTTGACTTTTGCCGCCTGTGGATCAGAGTCTCCTTGACGATTGGTACGCACATGCTCATCAGCACTGATCAGCTGCAGCTGTTGCTCAAGAAGGTTTACCATCTCCTCTACTCCAACTGGCGTAGGCCTAATGATTTCAGGTCTCGTGCGGAGCAATCCCAACATGGTTCGAGATCGATCATGTCGCTTTTCTAAAATCTTGACCAGTGTACTCAACGCTTGCAATTCCTCATAAGTCGCAACTTGAGGGAGATTGAGGGATGCAGATCTGGTACGTGCAAGACGCCACCTTCGCAGGGTGCTCAACGCATCCCTAGCAGTACTAGCCGGCTGAAGGCTTCGAACGAAACCATGCAAATTTTGCATCTGAGCAGCTCCACCAGGTTGCAATGTCTCCAAAACGCCCTCTACAAGGGCCCAAGGGAGACTGATCTAAGCGGTTCAGCCGCATCATTCTTTTCAAGCACTGATTGTTTGAGCTCTGCTGGAACACAATGTATCAGCAGGAGCACAAGACGGTTTTCATGCTCCGAGTCCGCATGGCTAACCTCAGGTAGTGCTTCCATATTGTGTACTCCAACGAGCCTCTGTTGATGTCGAGATTCTGCCAAGTGAAATTGCCGCTTCACATATGCCCCAAACGATTCAGCAATTGTCCCTGAAATTGTCTCCACCTGCTTTATCCAGGTGCGGAGTCGCGTTCCTTGCTCCCACGGCTCCCCGGAACCCAATATCAGGACAGGAGCGTCCTGTAACAACTTCCACCGTCCGTGGTGTATTTTATCAGCAGAGGAAGCTTGTGTTGAAGAGGTTACCGATTGTTTAACCTCAAGTAGCCCCGGAGGCTTTTCGGGAGCCTCTGGAGTCTGTGTTTGTGGTGGATTCGCCTTCCCCCCATCTGCCGTTCCGCATTGGCCCCACCAATCTGCTTCATATGTATCCACTTCAGCTTTCCACTCCTCCTGACTCTGCCTTCCTACATCAGGGTCAAGGTGGAAATGCTCGCAGACACCCTGTAGGAGCGCTACCTCCTCAACTAATCGATCATGTCGAATTTCCACTTGTTGCAACGAATCAAGATTGCGGGCCAAGGCTTGGTCATGATCTCTCACAGACCCTTCCAGCGCACCGACCCTACCCAAAAGATGTGCAACCTTCTCCGACTGCTCGCCCTGAGCACCTTCCACTGAACGAAGTCGCCTTTCATCCACTGGCCCATTCACTGCGACCATCTCAACCTCAGCCAAGCGTTCCGCGGTAGCCTTTTCAAGCTGATCCATACGCTTTGTCCAAGTAGCGTCAAGATGTAACAGTTGCTGCTTCACATGTGCTTCCAACTCACTCTCAATCTTGATTAAGTGAGCCTCGATCTGCGCTTGCCACTGTTGTGGACCCATCTTGGCTGCCTGTGCCTCCGCTTTGGCTTCTGCCAATTGAGTTCGGGTAGCCTCAAGTTCAGCGCGCATTGCCTGATTTTCGCGGATCACTGTCTCAATCACTCTCGTATGAGCCTCGATTCCCTGCTGGACCCTTTCCAAGCTCTCCAGCGTGCTGTTATACCCCTGGTGTAATGTGGTAGCGACCCCTCCAAGAACGTTAGTTCGATAATGCGTCTGATCATGTAACTCCACCACAGCAGCTCGAAGATCATCCAACGAGGAACTGTCCAGTGCGTTTGCCTGTGCAAATCGTTGAAGGACGGCTGTCGGGACATCCAAACGAACCGCCTGCATGAAAGTTGCTTGCGCGTATGGTGTGCCAAAATTGGTTGATGATGCTGCTGCTGCTTGGTCTGCTGAAGCACCAGGCTGAGCCCTTGGGCTCATAACCTGTTGGTTATGAGATTACAAATTGTGCGGATGCGCAGTGTGCCCAATGCTCCAGGTACTGCTGATGGGTGCTGATGTATGCTGATGTTGATGTACATCCGGACTACCATCAGTAGCAGGACTAAAATGAAGAGGGTAAGGATTGCGTCCACTACGTTGGGGAGTTCTAGGATGCAAGTGGCCATCATTGTCATCCATGGGTTGTACATTGCCAGATTCACACGGACTGAGTGCGGGATGTCATCCAATGGATCATATGGCATGTCTCTCACTTCCCCCTCGGGCCCAAGCGTTTTTTTCCTCCTCCCCACCTCCAGGATGAAGGGTTTGGGAAACCTCGGGTACACGCGTCGAACTAGGGTGGATGGGTGCCCTGAATCCTTGAAGTCCGAAGTGGGGAGAGGAGAACAGTACCCAACAACAAGGACTAGTTACAGGGAAGGATTGAAACCAAGCCTGAGCAAGCTGCTGGATTTCTTCCAACACCAGTCAGGTAAGTCTTTGCGCCTGAGTGAGCTGCTGGATCTTCGCCCAGCACTTGCCAAGGAATATTGAGTTGGACTCCGTCCAACATTAGCCAGGTAAGAATGGCCTTTCCCCAACCGCCTGACAAATCCCTGACCATCACACAGACTGTTTTCTTGAGCCAACACATACGCACGCCAGCTTATACTGAGACATGCAGGCATCACACATGAACTTATATTGAGACATGCATGGACAGGCCTTGGCTTTGGATGGCACTAAGGGATGATCATGATTTTCCGGCTTCCGAACAACAGTATGTGTGCATTTCTTCGGCATGGGGACCGGGGACCCCTGTGATGGCATGAGGCCTTGGGATGCCTGGGGTATCTAGTGGATCTGCAGGTTTTCGGTCGAGGACCATGCAAATGTACAGGCGTCAGGTTTGGCTTACATGGGTCCACGGATTCTAAAGCCCATAAAGCCCCTAGGATCCCGCAAGACCTAAACCATCGTAAGCCTAGGGCTTAAGATCACTGAAATTCCCCACGCCTCGTGCCGTCACAGCTGGCCAGCTGACTGAAGGTTCTTACAAGTTTTTTGGCAGAAGTTAACATTAAGACATTGACCATTGTTTGTCTGAACGTTTCAGGAGTACGGACAATCCTTGGCACGGATGACTGCTCCGGATGGTCCCTTTCCTCTTGCCGAAGAAGAGGTGCAGCATTACGGCACGTCCCAGATGCTCGGCAGCAGCTGAGGTGTTTTGTCCATTGTCGTTGTGGGCACCCTCCCTCTCTGTCCATGCGTTGATGCAGGAGATATCGGTGCTGGCAGAAGGGGCCAAACAGCATCAAAGCTGTTGATGGCAAGACTCGTGATTTATTTGCGTGGGTCTTGGTACCAATCTAAACGTTGCAGATGTTGCAGTAGTGTGGGAGTTTATTTCTGAGCAGGACTTGTTTTTATCATGGCACTCACGCCAGTCTTCTGGGCCATGAGAGTGCGGGGCGCCAATACCACTATGCAAAAGGAGTGCTCGGATGTGCCGCTTCCACCCGAATTCAAACGTGAACGCATCCAGCATTTGCTTCACACAGTCCCTGTCAAGAGTGGCACCTGATCTCCCAATTTTTTCACCACCTTGTCAGGGCAAATTAGCAGGCCTCTTTATGGCCTGTTCTTTCAAACGTCTGCAATGGATTAAGAGCGACTGCCTGTTTTTGGGATTCGTCCTGTACACTCTCCTTTTTCTGGACCCTCCAAGAAAAGCCATAACTTGCAGCAATCTTTTTAACTCCCGACCCCTCTACAGGGCTCGCCATCATTTGGCCCGCAGCCTGTATCAAATTGCACTTGCCTGCGCCGCTGGGGTAAGGAGTTCAATTGCATTGGCTGGGGCCATTCGGTGTGCCAGGCCCAGCGACCGCGGGCTTCAGACTCGCAATTTTGCTGGTCCGAGATGACCAAGTCCTGGCTACAACTGGGCACGCCATTTCCTTCTGTGCAACAGGGTTTGCTGGTCAATTTGCACAGGAAACTGCAAGAAGGGGGGGTTGGTTGGGTTGAGCAACTCTCTAGCACGCCGTCCGGAAGAAGGCATTCTTTCAGTCCTGATGCGTTCTTGCATGTTGGGGGATTTTCCCTGCACGATAGATTTCAACAGCCGTCCTGTGCAAGGATAAGTAGTCAATAGTAGTCCTCAGCCGTGTTCTCGATTGTTCGCCACGGAACATCTTGAGTGCTGGAGGGCATGTAAGGTTCGATTAGCATCCCTTTTCGCTGCACTGCCTTGATAAGCAGCAACCTCGCAGTAGCCTTTGCCCCAGCACCAGCCCGCTTCAAAAAAGCTGTACTTTCAGAAGCAACGCTGAGGGTTCATTAGCCATCAGATACATATTGATTCTTCGCGTTTTCCAAGGCATCGTGCATCACACGCTGCGTGATCTCTTCGGGGATTGTTTCGCACGCTACAGCGACAAAGAGTTCCTGGCGGCTTGGCTTGATGAACTCTCAGGGGTGCCCGCCAAGCAGCTCCGACAGACGTGAGCAGGTAGCACAAAGACGGCCTTTGCTGAAGCATACTGCACCAGCACATCAGCACCAACATCAGAAACAGGCTTGGGCCAGCAGCACAGCAGAGCACAGCAGAGCACAGCACAGCGGCAGTGATCAATGTTGGGTGTTCAGGTCTACGAAGGTGAGCGCTTCACCTTCAGCCAGCCGCGCGGCAGTCGTCATGCGCTTCTTGCTGTTCCTCATTAGCTCGCAATAGCATCATTGGCACTGTAGCGAATCAGGCAGTTAAGGCTGGAACAGTGCTGGAACCATTGGACTTGCCTTCCATCATCAGCATTGCGTGATGAGGTAAAGCATAGGCAGCAGAGTTTACAACGTGTAAACTTCTATGAGGGCATCAAAATCACGTCTGCCTGCCCATGGATGAAAGCCAGAAGCGTCCGCATGATGGTAAAGGTCGATGGAAATATCGGTTGCCCTCTCGCGAGCTCTTCGGCAATTATTCAATGTGCAGAGAGGCTGGCTATGCTTCAAGGCTTTTGGCATGGTGACAGATAACCAGTGCAGGTGCACATGTTCGCCCTTAGTCTTAGCCTTGAGAATTTTGAGCTCTCAGTCCGCTTGGCAAGAGCCGCTTGCTCCGCATCGATGTCGTTCGCCTTGGCTGAACTTAGACGAATCTTTTATTGTCTTAAGCTCAAAATCAGATTGACCACGGAACAAGGCTGAAGCGTGTATCATTGCACACAGAGAAGATTGCACGGAGCACTGGCAAATTGTAGGGCCCACGCATGCCCACACCGCGCAGAATACATGCGTAGCTATGATGCGATGCATTGGTGACATGCATAGCTGCAAGTACTGCTTTGATTTGATGGCAGGGTCCTGTGTGGCAATCGCCGGGCGCAATTTTCCTGAATGGGTCTTCACCTTCATTGCCGTGACTGGTCATTTGGGTGCCTTGCTGAAACAACCTCAAATCCATAAGATCTTAAGTCGCTGGGCAAGCTCTCAGCATTTGTTGGTGTCGTGCCTGCCCTTGGCTCCGTAAGGTGCGGTTGCATTACCCGTCAATGCATGGTGGACTGGGAATGAGCTCAAGAGCCGTGGCTGCGAACAGATGTCAACAAGAACCAGTACAGTCAAGAACTGCAGAGTGAGATACAGCAGACTTGCCTAATTCCCTGGGTTGTGGCGATCTGTGCCAAAGAACGGCATCATCGCAAGCCTTTGCAAGCTGATTGCAAGCAAGTGAGGAAGAAACAGCGGTCGTAGTATCTAGTTTGTATGTAGTGGTGGCCAAGGTATGGCTTGGAGGATTCGCAGAGCTGCTTGCTGGTGGCAGACATCGAGAGATTAGAGCGTGCTCCGTTCATTTCCACCATGGGAGACTTGCCGGCAACATTGGGCTGGTTTGCTGTATGTCGCCGTTGAGCGTTCGCTGCGTCAATCAGCTTCATCCTGTTCATCTGTTCAGAAAGAGATTTCCTGCCATACCAGAGCATGCCCTGCTGGTGTCGCCTTAATTGGTGTTGAGAATCCGGCCCATTTGCACATACTTTCTGCAGTGAAGGTATGCCAAGGTGAACGTTTCGTGCTTGTACAGTGTAGGTAGTCAGCAGGTAGACCTTAGCAATACATATCATGTAGCAGCAGATATGATTTTTTCTTCTTGTGCCGCAACATGTCAGCCCAAATTAACACTTAGTAGTCCGGACTTGAGCTCACGTCAAAACAAACGCGCTGTTCGTGCGGGAAGCATTCTTTACGACCGGCGGCCAGTTTAGAACACAGACTCCAAGAGTCTCTCCTTTGCGCACACATGCGGAGCCGCGTCGCGGGTAGCCATCCTGCTGCAGCGCTACTCTTACCGCCGCAGCGAAAACTCCGCCGACAGCACGAATTCCGAAACTTTCGCAAATTACGCAAGCACCACGTCTGGCACAATAGCGGGTTTGAAGTAGTCTAGTGCTAGCACGCACGCAGCCCCGCAGCACTCCTTGAAGACCAACAGCGGTAGCTACATATACGACGGATCACCGTGAGGTTACCACGATTCGGCATTCCGCGCCCGTGCGTGAACAACAACAACACCAGTCGAAGATGCGTAGGGAAGTTCAAAAGGAGGCGCCAAAAAACACAATCCGTGCGGACAAAAAGCCTTTCTGCATCTCCGAGTTCCACGCGCCAACCTGGAAGCACCAGGCCCACCGTGGATCTTATTGACGCCGTCGATGAAGTACAAGGACAAGACGCGCGCGAAAATAACGCTGCGAAGAGTGTGCGGCAATGCCTCAATAGGGAGCATCACCCTGTGGTCGTACTCTGCCCGCATCCTCAGCCTGTCCCTAGATGAAAGGCTTTCCACAAGAAGTTCACACAATGGACCTCAAAACTTATGCGCCTGGCGATAATTGCATAGTCCTGCAGGGCTTGCACTTCCGAGAGTGTGAGAACTACCCTATCTGAGCATTGTCCTATTGAGTGGGCTTTGCAGCAGCCAAATAAGTGCCGCCGACTCTTGCCTTCGCGGCGACACGCAGCTCCAGCTGGCGGCAGCAGATCCGGCGGAGGATTGTGCCTCGAGCGAGCTGGTTGGATGACAGGGTTCCGCGATTCCTGCTGCTGCTAAACCTTGATGTAGGGTTTCTGCAAGTAGCTAATGAAACTCCCCTAAGCTTAGGGTATCAAAGGATGGGTACGCTTCCTCTACTATTTCTCTGAAAGAGTCCAGGGAGGCTACTGTGACCTCTAGAGGAACGGTGTCCCTGGGTGTCCTTGGATGTCTTCGACATATTTCGGATAAGATCGAAATCTACCGACGTAGGATGCTTCACAGCTTCTGCCACACGCGCTCGATCCCGCTTCACGTCTTGCGGTTGCTCGTCCACTTATGGCACCGCGCAGAGCGCGCGGCAAGTGAGCGGTGGTTATGGTGCTTCCTAAGGAATCAAGCTTTTCGAGGTAAGCTGTGCATTCTTTTCTCTCTGCCCAAACATTTCCACAGTCCATGGTTGCAGGCAGGTGCGCCTGACCATGTGTGTAGGCAGTGGAACCTGCCTGGCTGAAGTCAGTACACTTCTCGCACACCTACAGTAGCGGGGTTAGAGGCTTTCGATGAGCCTTAGGTTGGGGGCGACGGCCCTGCCGTGTGGGTACCGGTGGTTCACGGGTGTGGTGTGACCCTAAGACCTAAGAGTAACTTCCAAGGGCGTAGCCTGGATAGGTGCGCGCCGCTCGATCGTAGGTTCAGCCCCTATGTTGGTCAAAATTAAAGACGATGTCCCCGCCTACGGGTTCTGCGCGACCCTATAGCATTTAAATGCCAGCTAGGCACTATTCGCCTCTGGGGAGGCTCGTGTAGTGCATAGATAAACCACGTCCTGGTCATTGTACTTGGCGGCATTGATCAACGCGGCAACAAAAGCGATTCTGTGAGGACCTGAGGTTGTAGATAGTTTCCCGCCGCCTTTCGGACCCTTGCCAAGATGCGAGGTCGATCCTTGGCGGACATTGACGCTGATGACCTTGAGTGCGAGCGCTCGGGGCCTATACCGCGTCTCTATGCTTGTAAGACTGCAAGCCAATTGTGGCAGGAAAGGGCAAAAAGGGACACAAAACCCTCTCCATCGCCGAGAAGAAGGCCAAGCTGGCCGAGCGCCAGGAAAAACAGTTGCTGCTTGAGGTGCAGCGTCTGCGGCCGCTGGGCCGGCGACCTTGGTCAGAAATTTCATTTTCCTCTGCTGAAACAGACATGTATGCCTCAGGCGCGTAGGGGTCCTCATCTCCTCCATCATCTTCATCACATTCGGGAGGACCCTCAGCGGCGTAAGCGGGTGTTCCCTGCATAGGTTGGAACCTAGCACGGCGTCCCTAAGGAGAATTCCGTTGCTTGTTAGTAGACTGTGGACATGATCTTCAGCGCGTTGTTCCTAATTCGCGATCGCTCGGCTACTTTTCGCGCGTGGGCGCCTGGGCGTGGCGCTGCGTCAAGATGCGCGCGTACTCTGCAACAGACTCGGCGCTAGCTGCTGTCTTTATCATCAACTACTCCGGTCTTGACAGACCTGATAAGTGCGAGTAGGTTCGCTTTCATAGCTTCTGGGAGCCTAATCTCCGAATCAAGTTCCTGTAAGGTGGCCCGCCATCTCTTGCGGCCTGGCGACCGAGAGAGGCACCAGCAGCTCTGGCAGCGCTTCTCGACGGACAAACCCAAAAGCAGGGCAGAACACAGAGAAATGCCGGCAAGTGTAGGCCCTTGATCCACGGATATAAGGAGCGGCTGCTCCAGCAGCGATCTTTGCGCCTCTAGCAGTCAGGCGACCAAGAGAGCAAGAGCCCGCTGCGCCTCTAGAACACCATCCTTGATGGGACGTTCGTAGATGTACAGGGCGACCTCCGCCCTGAAGACGGAGTTCTTCTAGGCTCCCCCAGGCTTTGATCAGACGGGAAGGCGTGCAAGCTGCTATAAAATAAAAACTAGGCCGGGGCCCCGCAGCAGTGTTGTACTCGTTTATATAAAGGGCAGATGAGGCAGGGCCTGTGGTCCGATGTGACCGAGCTACCTCATAGACCTGGAGCTGAATTGGCAAGGCTGACGCAGCTGAAGACCTGAAGCCTGATGGACCTTGTGCCAAGTGCTGTGTGGGATACGCAGGCTGTGGATCGATGTGACTGCAAGGGGCGGGCGCTTACAGGGCTCCCCGGGCTGTACTCTATGTCAACCTGTGCAGACGAGGAACCTCAAAGTTTGAACGAGAAGCCTTCAACACCGACGCAGCAGGCGCCCAAAGTGAAGCTCAAGTTCGCTGCTTGGCGGCGTACAAGTGTCCCGAAGGCGGGGGTTTGCAGGTGAAGGTGCCGGGGATGCAGGAGAAGGGATTAGGGTCCTAAGGCCCCACTGCTTAAACGCGACGGATCCCATGCCACAAACACCAATGAATACCCCAAGCAAGAAAGCTAAGAGCAAAAGAATAGAGTCGAGAGCCCCTCTAACCACGGAAGCAGCCCTGAGGCAGTCCATCAGTTTGAGTACGGCAAAAACGCAGTCACCGCGCCAGGTCTTCTGGGCCGAGGCGTCGGTCTAGGGAGCTAGGAGGCCCGATGCCGCGCGATAATTGCGCCCAAGTGCGGTTGAGCCGTGTGTGGACTTTCAAGCTTTCCTGTTGAGTAGCCCTTGGATCACCAAGCTGAAGCTGGGTGCCATTGATGATGGAGTCCACACTGCCCTCGTGCAGGCTTTGGTCCCGCGCAAGTCCCCTGCAACCTATGTTGGGCCGCGCGTGGCTCCGGATGGTGTCTACAAGGTCAGCAGACAAGGATTGGACGCGCGCCAAAAACCTTCGGGTTACTGCTCTCCATCCCGACGTCAAGGTCAGCGACTCCATAGCTGCCCCTGGGCCCAACTTCGTTGAGGTGTCATGGCTAGGATTCATCAAACCTGGAGATTCAGTGATTAGGTGCATGGTCCCTCGCACTCCCCGAGTGCGAAGGCTTTTTAGGTTACGTCCTGACCCAGAGACTGTCCTGAGTGGATTGGGTCAGCCCAAAGAGCCAAAGGAAGACTTGGTATTGCAGAGGGGGCTATGGCCCAAGACGACCGCCAACGCATGATCGGTGCGACCCTGACAGTGAAGATGAGGGTTGTCAACTAGTTGAAGAAGAAAATGAACCTGAAAGCCCTCAGTATCACCAAGGGTCCCGGTCTAGCGCTACTCAAGCCATGGCAGCGTCCTCAACCGCTCCCTGGTATCCGCCGAGCCTACTTCACCGCAAGCGTCCATGCCAAGATTCTCAACTAGTAGCAATCGAGACGACGTGCTTCCTCCACCACGCCCTAAAACAGTCCTGCAAGGATTACAGGGGGTGGTTTCTACAGACAGTGGCGTTGTGCAATCCAGCCCGGATAATATTCCTCATCTCTGGCGCCCGCCGTAGGTCACCTCTGATACCTCTGCAGCAGATCTCCGCGAGCGCATCCGCCAGCGCCCTGAAGCAGGTCCTAGGCACAAGGAAGTTACTGAAGAGAGACTTTTTTTGAGTTACAATGTATTGGAGACCTCGAAAAGTTCAACGCTGTGTGGATTACTCCAAAAGACCAACCTCAGTTGGCAACCGTAATCCCTTTCAGGGGACAGATGCAAATATCAGGAATGGGCCCTAGATAGGCAGCGTCCTAGACGCACTCTTAGTGTGGTCGGAGAATTCTTACGGCCTAACCCCTCAATGCTATGATAATACGGATGCTGTGGAGTTTTTGTCCATTCGCGTAACATGTCGGAGATGGTCTACTTGCGCAGCTTCGGTCGTGGAGGATGAAGATGAAGGGCTGATCCCTGCAATGGACTATGTAGCGCTCCCCTTTTCATCAGAAGATGTATCAATGGACATCGCGCCAGCCTAAGAAGCCCAGCCATATGATGACGGAGAGCAATTAATCCTAGAGTCCTAGAGGGGATGGCGCTCCCTGGTGCGCCCGCAGGCAAAAACGAGAGACGCCAATCTTGGTGATTACTACCTCAGCGCGCTGAGGCAGTCACAAGACGTCTGCGCAAAGCGTGCGGCCGACGGTCGCTCGAGGAGCCAAGCTTGACGCCTCCACGGATGCAGGACGTGTGAAGATGGAAGCGAAGGATGCCGCTGGCAAGCGATGCTCTGTCCTGAATATGCTTGACGTTGCAACATCGTACCAACAAGCCCTCGTGCCTGTGGAGGGAGGTGGACAGCCCTCTTCCAGCGCTACCGCGCGTGCCTTGCAAGACCACTGGTTAAGTAAGGCAGGAACGCATGCTTAAAAGTTTCCATTGCCGACGGTGCCTCGTTTAGGAGGATGTGTGCTAAGTACCTAGCTCAGCAGGGGACCCAAATCAACTTTGCCCCGCTTGAACTACCCCAATCTATTGGAAAGCTGGAAGGCCATGGAGGACTATTGAAGGCGAGCTTTTGCCGGCGTGTGGTCCAAGAATCGCAGATTGAGGTTTGGAACAGGTTAAGGAAGCGCTGTCAAAGTGCGTTTCGGTGAAAAATGACCTGGTGGGCCACCAATGGTCTAGCCCAGCGCAGCATGTGCTGGGGAAGATTCCCAGGTTCCATGCTGGATGACGCCGAAAACCTTGGTGCTCTGGAGGTTTATATGGACGAGACCAGTTCCATTCTACAAGGAATCTTTACCTACAATTACTGGATACCACTAAGCAGCAGGGCTTAGGAAATCGCTCACACTTTCGGCGCTCTACCAGGCCATCAGTGCAGATGGCGAGCTCATAGCCATGATGTGTACCTACGTCGACGACTTTTGCTGTTCGCTAGTTTTGGTGTCGCTGATGCCATCGTGCAGCAGGTTCTGGACACATTCAAGACCGGTAAGGTCGAGAGTGGCACCTTCCGTTTCTGTGGCCGTGAGCACGTGAGGGCGACGATGGAACTAGCACTATCAATGTGCGGGACGACGCTAGCGTGGTCAAGCCTATCTCCACCCCGAAGAGTGTAAAGCACACCGTGCCAGTTACCCAACAGCAACGGGCCGCGCTCCGATCAGTTGCAGGGTGAGTAGCGTGGATCGCTCGAGTGGCGCGCCCCGACCGGGTAAACGTCCCATAATCTTCCGTAGCCAAGGCGACTATTGGGACGCTGATTGAGGCAAACAAAGTCCTCGATCTCGTAATCAAGGATGCAGATCGCGGCTTGACATACATTTGCTGAATTTGCTGGACTCGAAGCAGCTTGCGTTGGTAATCTTTTCCGATGCAAGCTGGGCATCAGAAGAAAGATTTAGGTCCTAGCAGGCTCGTTTTCACTACCTAACCGCTCACGGTGCAGCAGATCCCGATGCAGAAGAGCATCCACTTCATTTCATAAGCTTCCGCAGCTCAGGGTCTGCTGGGCCACACCCAAACGGAGGCGTACGCTCGTCAAGGAGCCGTTGAAACGGGGGATCGACTCCGGGCGGCAATCCTGGTACTGGAACTTCAGGAAAGATTCTCATGTTTGCATCAATGGGATGATACATGCCACCGCCTTATGTTGCATTCATGGCTATCGGATTGCCGACTGCTGACGGATCTTCTATTGTCACCCCTGGCAAGCAGAGTTGGCGATAAAAGGCTAGCCATGGAGCTAGGAGCCTTTGGACTGTCGCTTTGGGAAGACGACACCTTGACCCTCGACGTCTACCACTCGAACGGGGACATGGGGTGCCTACACAGCTGGCCAACTGCTTCACCAAGTCGATGAGGCCTACTTTGATCAACAAAACGTTGGACGAAAACTTTGCACAAATGAGTGAGACAACCCTTACCAGCGATCCAGTTTCTGCCGCGCATGCTCCGCTAGACGAAGAAGAGTATCCGGGCGGAAACTTCACCAGGTTGCAAGTCATACGTCCATCGTGACGGTCTATATATCTTGCGAAGGACCTGTTGAGAATACCGGCGCCCGAGCCGCGCTGGCATTTCCATTTCCACTTTCCCCGAACGTTCATGTATACGTAACATGGGTGAGAATCTGGCCCATTTGCACATACTTTTTGTAGCGAAGGTGAACGTTTCGTGCTTGTACGTGCTTGTACAGTGTAGGTAGTCAGCAGGTAGACCTTGGTAATGCATATCATGTAGCAGCAAGTGTGAATCTTCCTTCTTGTGCTTTAGCATGTCGGCCCAAACTAACCCCGTATTCCGAACTTGAGCTCGCGGCAACGCTTTGCTCACCCGGGAAGCATCTGCTGTCTCAAGGGTGTAAATTGTCGCTGATGTTCTTCTAAGGAATCCCAGCGGTGTGCATGCGCGCTGGATCGTCAGCTCCACCTCATGGTGCTCAACGCTTCGAAGAGGCCACCAAGCATAACACAAGGTCAACGTACAAATTGTTTGCTGGTAGTTGGGTGCGTGACGGGAGTTTGCAGATTGTCACGATGCACAACCTGAGATTGTGCCAGTTGTGGCAATCTCACAGGCCATCTTAATTTCGGCCATTCATGTTGGCCATTTTGCATCACCCCCTGCCTTGTGAGAATCGCATGCGGCATGACATGCCAACAATACAACTATTGTTCAGTTGGCCAAGGTGGTGCTTGCCGGCCAGAAGTTGCATCCACTGAATACAGTGGCAGTCACACAGGATGACACTGCTGCAGCAAAACGCCTGACACATTCATTGTGTCACAGAGGTTTTAGAACCCATGGGGTGGGGCATGGAATGTGTACACATATGGTCTTCTTGCCATCCTGGCTTCTCATAGCTTCCCTGGATATCTAAAAACGCACAGGGATAACTGAGGATCGGGCAATGCTCATGTATACTTCAGGAACTACGGGCATGCCGAAACTGGGCCCGAAATGGCGTTTGGATCCGGAGAACTTGCCAGATTTGATTTGGTTTGAACTGGCTGGCCTTTGGCAATGAGGCACTTTTCTGCAGCGGTCATGGGTCACAGCTTGAAAGCGGAAATGTGCTACACGTGATCAGCCTGCTGCCAGCTGAAATGCGTCTTGCGGTTTTTGTTATTGCAGGTTTTGGAAGAGAACTTTTCAAACGAATCCGTCCCGGAATGACCTTTCAGCACGGTGCATGATTCGTGCCTGGTATTTTGGGCAGTGTCTTCCTGAATTGGCCTAGTTACGCGCCCATGTGTGGTTCTGGTTGTGCCACGGCTGAGGAAGGGAGTAGTCTCCACCCATCGCAACATCTGCTCAGCGCTGAACACCTTGCGCGCCCTGACACAGCATTGGTCAGCGCATGGCTAATGTTGAGTATCACGAGGCTGCATGTAGTTCAAAAGCTGCAATACAGGTGCAATGGGTGGCACAGCCAAACCGGCTTGTGCAGTTTACTGAGAGTGCAAAGCTTCTTGTTGCCCAAAGGAATGTATTTCGTTCACGAACAGCCAACGCGGCAACTAGTTCCTTCCTCAGAGAATCTCTGGTTCTCATCGACCTTGTCAGTTGGATTGACTAGAATGGATAGACATTTTCCTTTTATCTCAGAAGCTCGCTTCAAAGCAAGGTTGTCATCCTGGCTGTTCCACTATTCCACGTGAGACTTGGACGTGAAAACAAAGCTTTGTGCGATATGAAGGATCGTGCTGCATTGAACAAGAATTGTGCCGCATGAGCAAGAAGGCTTCAGGTATCTTCCGGTGGTGTTTTGTGAATTTGTGTGTATTGCAGTGGCAGAGACCAAGTAAAGGACTGGCTCGCACATCGCAATGCTTGCAGCTATTTGTCGAGGCCTGACGCCCAAGCAAATGTGCTTGTTGAGACGTGTGTCAGAGAAGCGCGAGTCTGCATGTGCGGCAACTCACCCTTCAACTAGTTGTGCAGGTGACCGGCTGATCCTCATGTACAAATGGAATGCCACCCGAGCTCTGCAGCTGATCCAGGAAGAGAAGGCCGACAGCACTTCCGCAAGTCGTTCCCATGTAACTGGCTCCCCCAAGATCTCGTTGAAGCTGGAAGGTCAACAGTATTGTTGGAGTGCCGACCAACACGTATGAGTTAGTGCCCGGGCAGCAGTTTATAGCCCAAGGCACTCTGCTTTTGTTGGTCATTCGGCTGCCGCCTTGTTGCGGCTTCAAAGAGTCCGAGGAGTGTCATTTAAAATAAGCAATTTTCAAGGCACCTATGTTTGCTGACAAAGATTCTTGCATCACATGGTCTGAGCTGGTGGCCTGATTCCACGGCCGCAGTAGTCCGCTTAAATTGAGCCAAAGATTATGTTTTCGCTCAAATGATTGCTCAGGTCAACCACCCCGACTTCAAAAAGTTTGATACCTCATCCATGACGAATGTGGGAGGTGGAGGTGCTGCATTTGCTGCTCCAATGATCAAACGCGTCCGCCAATCCTTTGAGAAGGCACGTGTGCCATCTGCGAGTCGCGGACTGTATCTGACTCTGCCATACTGTGCCATTATCTGCATGTTGGCCTGGAAGGCTCATAGTTTGAACGCGTAATTACAAGTTTGCCAGACCACGTTCGCATGCCTTGCCAGCCACGCAGGCAAAAGCTGGCACTGGCTACGGTTTGACGGAGACCAGTGCAGCAAATGTCATCCAGACAGGATTTACACGCTCACAGAAGCTAAAGCTGACGCAGCTTCAGCTCAACATGGCAAGCCCTTGCCCCCCCTACACTTCACCTTACTGCCTAGAGCACCCCTGAGTGATGAGTGCATTTCACGATAGTAGTGAAGACATGCCAGCATCCTGTCACAATGCGGAACAGCAGGACCTGTGATGACCTGTAGCGGTGCAAAGTCCTGTAGCCTGGCCAGCCACCATCCGAGGAGACGAATGCTGTTAGCGTCATCATGCCGTCGCACCTCTTTCCTGCTCGTCCAACATCCTGCGGGCTGCCAGTGGCGAATGTAGATGAGTCCCAGCTGACTTGAGCAGAGGATCATAGAGTCAGCAACCTCTCCTTTACCACCATGTCCCGATAATTTGCATACCATGTCAATGACATCATGCCATCGAATCTAAGGCTGTTACAGGATGATACAGATGGGTCCTTTGACGGCAGTGGAACTGGAGTTGACACCGCTTGTGCAACCGAGGTTTGCATCCTCGGCGAAGGTGATGCAAAACTGCCACCAGGAGGAGTGGGCGAAATTTGTTTCTGGGTAGAACATATAACCATACCCGGTGCAGAGCTATGGGTGACAAGCAGTATCAAACAGTGCCAAACATCTCTCACCTTGATTCAATTAGAGGATTCTTGCCAGCAGTGAATATTGGTGGGTGGACGGATTTTTGAACGCTGAAACAATTTGCGTGCTCGTGGACTTGATGCAGTCCCGGTGCACGCTTTTTTGGATTTGCGTTGGTGGCCTGGCGACGTTGACTGTCCGTTATGATCTACTGCTAGAACGAGATGTGGTGTTTGAATTCGTGACAGCGCCAGATTACAACAATTCTGGACGATGCCCTTTTATGGTCAGAGGACGCTACTTTACTTGGAAAGACGCGACAGAGTCCAAAAGCGAAGACGGTCACAGCCACTGCAAAATTGAGTTTTGATCAAGGTTTGAAATTCAACGCTCGAATC